>CM047908.1:39212205-39512205 GCA_026229545.1 Pistacia atlantica
AATATAGAACAAAAGGGACCTTGGGCAAAAGGAAACTAACCTCATTAAACTTAACACTTGGAGTTATGACAATTTTACCATCGGGTTTTAAACATCTATAACCCTTGTGAACAAGGCTATACCCAACAAAAACACACTTAACGGAATGAAAAGCAAACTTATTATTATTATACATACGAAGGAAAGGAAAACAAGCACAACCAAACACTTTTAAGGAGTCATAAACAGGCATATGATTAAATAATTTCTGATAAGGTGACATGAAACTAATAGTGGCAGTAGGCATCCTATTTATGAGAAAAACAGCAATTTCAAAAGCTAACCACCAAAAACATAAAGGCATGGAAGCATGGGCAAGAAGGGTTAATCTAGTTTTTACTATATGTCTATGTTTTCTTTCACATTGTCCATTTTGTTGATGAATATATGCACATGAATGTCGAAACTGAATGCCTAAATCAGTAAGATAGGGTTGTAATGCAATGTACTCTCTTCCTTGGTCGGATTGTAAACATTTGAGTTTGTGACCAAATTGCCTTTCGGCAAGATGATGAAACTTAACAAAAACTGATTTTACTTCTGCCTTTGTGCGAAGAGGGAACAACCAAGTATATCAACTAAAGTCGTCTAAAAATTGTACATAATAACGAAAACCCTCAACTGAAGGTAAGGGTGCAGGACCCCACACATCACTATGTACTAACTCTAAAGGTGCAGTGGACATGGAGGAAGAGGATGGAAAGCTGGTGAGATGCAATTTTCCCATTTGACAAGCATCACAAAATTCAGGATCAGGCACTACTTTAGATGAAGTTTGATTAACACTGTTTTTAGAAAAAGTAGCAAGAATTTTATGTAAAACAAGAGAATGTGGATGTCCTAGTCTCTTGTGCCATGTCATAAATGTATTTGTAGTAGTATCAGCAAGTAAACAATGAATTCCAGAATTAGAATAATCAGATTTACACTCAAAACTAAGGAAATCAGAAGAACTATCAAATTTTTTATTGCTGAAAGACTTATTACATGTGATAAAACCATGAGTACTAGAATTACTAGCATCACTAGTATTATTAACAGGCCTTTGTGACTCTACATAATGAAGACAACCAGAATTGTATTTAGAACAGAATACATCAAGTTCATAACTTGTTTGACTACAGGACTCAAAACATGATTCACTTGACTGAGAACTTTCGGACTTGGACTTGTTTGGACCAGACATATTTGAACAAAAACCACTAGAGTAAGATACATTAGGACTGAATGAACAAGGTATAACAGACTTAGGTGAGATGTTCAACTGATACAAACCTCCTTTAAGTTCCCCTTACAGCAAAGTGGCCCTGGTTAACTTGTCCTTAACAATACAACAATCAGCATTAAACTCTATCACTATATCATTATCCTTGGTGAACTTAGAGATGCTTAGCAAATTTTTTTTGTAATTTTAGGCACACATAGAATATTTTTGAGTAGAAAACATTTGGAATGAAGATCACTAGACAAAGGATTAAAACCAATAAGAGATATGTTAAGGAACTCACCATTCCCCACTTGAAGTTGATTTCCACCATCATAACTGTTGCTAAGACTTATGTGATTCAAATCAGCAGTAACATGATCTGTTGTGCCTGAGTCCATGTACCATACAGGATCAGTAGGAATGGAAGATGTAGCAAGGGCAGAGTGAAAAACTGGCTGAGGAAGAGCTTGCTGATTATACAAGGGACAACCAGATTTAGAGCCAGGAAATGAGATGTCTGAGCTGGCAAGAAAAACTTGACTATCTCGTGCCAACTGCTGACTGTGAACACTTAATAGTGGACTTTTAGTGTTTTCTACAATTTGAGAAGGAAATTGTGACTGCTGTGAATTCTGTGAGAAAGAGACAGCAGATTGTTCAACAGTTGTGACTGCCCTAACTGTTGGGATTGAGAGTTTATAGGGTGCTGTTGAGGTAGTGAACCAGAAGAGTATCCATTTGCCACATATGACTGAGAGGCTGACTGTTGTGAAGAATAAAACTGTTGAGGTTGTGAATTGAAGTGTGATGGCTGTGAGTTGGCATAAGCACTATTAAAATTTCCATTGTAAGCTATATTGAACCTGTGATAACACTGCATAGCAGAGTGTCCTGCCTTATTACAAAGTTGACAAATCAGTTTGTTTCTTCCAAAATTTCTACCTCTACCTCTACCATACTGTTGAAAATGAGGTCTTTGAGTGAACATGGAATTACTGTAGGTCAGTTGAGGTTGGTTTCTTGGTCCATCATTATAAGCAGTAGTAACAAGTATGGCATAATTTTGTTGATAATGTGGGTTTCCCAGTGATACTAGTGAAGGAACTGGAATGGATTTGTGTGCAGGTGTTTGTGAAGTGTTAGGTGAGCTTTTAGATATGAATTGTTGAGTAGAAGGAGAGTTGGTGTTTGTGACATCAGTAAGAACTCCAATGTGATGAAGTGATGCCACATTTGTAAAGTGGTTATACAGATCTGTTGTGTTGAGTTTATCTAGTCTAAGCTCATATTTTTGTAACAGGAATTGAGCTTCCTTCAAGGATACAGTATCAACTTTGGATTCAAGTCTAGAGGTTAGATTGACAATAACTGCATCATATTCTGGTCCTAGGACATCTAATACATATTGCAACAAGTCCTCATCAGCCACAATCAAACCACTAGCGGACAGACTTTCTACTATTTCCTTCATCCTCTTAACATACTCCGAGATACTCAGACTCCCTTTTTAAGTAGTTTGTAACAGATTCTTAAGATGCAGAGCTCTAGCTTTAGAATCATTTAGGAATTCAAGATGTAAAGTATTCCAAATTTCAGTGGAGAACCTACATTTCGAAATAACTCCAAACATACTTGTTAGAGTCATGAAAGTGACTCTATTTTGGTGATAAAAATACCCCATTTCTGATTAAAGTGAAGTATATTGAGACAATTAAAGAATTTATGAATTTATTCACGAAAATCGCTTCCTAATATTTTTCTTATGAATTTAACGTGTTTGGAATGATTTTGGAAAATATATGAGTTGATATTGGGTTGTGGTTTATGGATTAAGGGTGATTTTGTCTCATTTATGCTGTTTAGGGGGTAAAATGTCATGTTTTAAGGGGCTGATTTTGTCACTTTTCAATTATGTAGGGACTAAACTGATATTTTACACATTCTCCTATAAAAGAAAAGTGCAGATCGCGTGAACATGGGATGCTGTTCACCCAGTTTTCCGACGACCCTTCGTCTCCCTCCGGCGACCCTTCGTCTTCTCCGGCGACGATTCATCTCCCCTTGCACCGTTCCATCATCAGCCACCGCAAGCCGCCACCGTGAAACATGCATCCACTGTGACGCTTCATCTTCCCATCGCGACGTTTCGTCTTCCCGGCCAGTTTTGGCCATTTTCCTGCGACGATTCGGCTCCCCAAGGGTTGATCTTCATTCCCCACGGCCGGATCTGCACTTCCCTAGCTTCAGCCGCCGCGAAAACCGTCGGAATCTGCGGTTTTGTCGTCGCTCCTCTTCATCTTCCAGGCCAGATCTTGCTCATTTTCGACGACTTCTCACCTCCCCAAGACCTGATCTGAACTCCCCATCACAAGAGCTTTCCATCGGTACCTTCGGATCCCATTTCCGCCACCGTTTTCCAAAGACCCGTCGCAAAATTAACGCCCCTCGCGAACCGCGGCGTATCTATTCCAGGGCTGTCCGCTTGGTCGTTTGCCCTTTTTCGCATCATATCGCTGTCGGTTACCTCCTCTTCGCCATGATCAGCTCCGTTTCCTTGTTTGCCTCCGTCATCACCACCATGCGGTGAGTTCCCGTTGTCCGTTACGGTGTAGGCGAGATCGAGTTTGACTCCACTGATCTCCTCATCAGCTCTTGACTAGTTGGATGAGCCCAAATGTTGGATATTTGGTTAAGTTTCTTGTATTCAGATTATATTTGTTTTCGTTTCAGTTTGTTTGCAATACTTTAATATTATTCTGATACTCAACGTGTTGAATTGATAATGTCCATTGAAAACGTTTATTGATATATAACTTTTCGCATAATTGAATGTCGGTTTGAGATTATTGAATGTCGATTATGACTTTAAATTGCTTCGGTACTGATTGCAATCAAGTTGTAGTAGCGTTTAATATCATTTCTACTAGGAATGCATTTATTGTGTAATTAGTTGATTGGGTGATACAGGTTGATAGGTTGTACTTGTTAACGTTGTACCAACTAGTGGTGTTTAAGGGTTTAGTGTTTTTCGGTTAGTCAATGATAGTCTTTAACTAATCGATCTGTAACTAAGACGACAGGGAGACAGGATAGATTATACATAGATTGCCGAGAGATATTTTTATTGATTTGCCTAGCCTTGTAGGTTTAGGAAATTGAAGAGCGATGAGAGGAATTGTGAGAGTTGGTCTTGAGTCAAACCGAACCCGTAGCGACAACGCTTTTAATATTGTGTTTTAGTTAACAATTTATTTAATGCTTTTAATTTCCTGCAAGTAATTAGTTTCCTTAGTTTTAATCAATCATTTTGCGAATTTCTCTTTCGTTAACTCAAATATACACTAGGTCGTTAGTCTTGCTCTTTGTGGATTCGACCCTGCTTACCGCTAACTACGGTACTTAGGTTTAATTTTGTGACCGTGACGACCGGTCTAACAAAATTTTGGCGCCGTTGCCGGGGAGCAACGTGCTTTTGACTTTGTGTGTATTTGGGTTTGTAAATACTTTAAGTTTAATTTTTCTATGTTATTTAATTTTCATTAGGACAGTTTTATTCGTGTTTGTTTTTATTTTGCAGGAATATCGCAATTGGGGAAACGTTGCAGTGTGTCATGTGCATCAAAGTTTAAGCGTGACCCGATTGTGATATTTTCTAATCTTTTTAGCTTTAGTTCTTTTTAGTTCTTGTTAATCATTTGTGTGATGTTTGCATGTTTCGTGTTCATTTAGTTTGCATGTTTGTATTAGTTTTGCATATTTTGTTTTTATTCATAGGATTTAGTTTTTGATTTAGTAATAATTTCTTTTTGTTTGACTGTTAGTTTTAGTTTGTTTGTTGTATCGATTTTTTTTTTAGGGTGATATCATATCCATTTTTTTTTCTTTATGTGTGCCTTTTGAATTTACTTTTTAGGATTTGCTTTTAGTTCTTTTTCTTTGAATTTTGTGTTGTGGTTGTTGGTGGAACCTTGGGCACACTTGTTAATGAATGCTTGGTAGATAGTTGTATCAACCAATTTTAGTACCCTTGGATTTGAAAATAGAAAGCACGTAGGATGGATGATAATCTGTATCCCATGCACAACCATCTTGCTTCTAGGATTCCTATCATAGGGCAGCCGCCTAGGAATGGTGGCATTTATGAGGTTTCTCCTTTGGACGATATAGACTCCAAGTTGGAGTCTTTAGCCTATCAATTTGACACGTTCATATCTATACATGGGCAAGCTTCTAGGCAACCACCTCCCGGTAGGACAAGTCAGGATGTCTTTTCTATGCCTTCAGACCTTTTAGCTGTTGAGTACGCATTTGAGGAACCAGCTCCCTTCACTTTTGAGGAGCAAGTGCAAGATGCACAAGGTTTCCAGAGACGGAATGATCCGTATTCAAACACATTTGATAGTGAGTGGCATAACCATCCTAATTTTGCATGGAAGGAGGAACAATCTCAGAATGTCTCCCATAATATGCCATATAGCTCTTCCAATCAACAGGGCAATTATTGGGACATGTATTCGGTCCAACCAACCGCCCAACCTAGGATCCCACCTCCCGTCCAACAGCCCACTCTCGAGCCCAGTCCACCTGGAATCAATGATGGCTCAAATGCTCCAAACCATGCAAGAACAGAAAGATGACATGAATGCTAGGTTCAATGACTTAGAGCAGCATTATCAGATATTACATTCTCATTCCCAATCTATTAGTAAGCTAGAGACCCAAATAGGTCAAATAGCTGAAGCGGTTTATAAGAGAGAGGAATGCCATTTGCCAAGTCAAGTTGTTGATAATCCTAATGGTGCAACTCACCAGATGGGGTGTCATGAACAAGCTAGGCTTGAGAGGGAATTATATGTTGAGTTTGGAGAGAAAGAGAGCTTAGAGGGAAACCAAGCCGAGAGGAGTGAAAGAGAACCAACCATAGAGTTAGGTGTGCCGAGACATGAAAACGAGGAAGTTAGGGAGAAAGAACTATCCCCTACATTTGACACACCGATAGAACCTTGTCCTCAATCCCTAGAGTCGAATCATGCCTCCAACTTTAAGAAAACTACTAGGATGGAGGAAATGGTTGAGTTGTTTAGACAAGGGCTGATTGGCATTCCACTTCTTGATGCCATTAAGCTCATACCTGCCTATGCCAAGTTCTTAAAAGACTTGTGCACATGGAAATGGCATATTAAATTCAAATATGCCTTCTTGGGACCTCGTGATACCCTACTTGTTGCTGAATGGCGAGGGTCGTGTAAGGCACCGCCAACGTTTCAACCACCTTGAACTTGATGTTTGCATTCAGTCTGGTTGAAGACTTAAAACTTAGCACTAGTGGGAGGCAACCCACCTTTTTAAATATTTTTTTATTGCTTTTATGTTTTTGTTGTTTTTGTCTTTGTAGGAATTGCCATGTTTGGAAACTCATTAACTAGTCCAAGGCTACGCTTACATATGCTCCATAAACTCCGTTGGTGACAACCCCACCATTGTTCCTCAGGTTGTATCTCTCCACCTTATATGCTGTTATTGTTAGATTTCTTGTTTCTCAAATATGTTGGACGATTTTAATGTTATTGATCATATTGCCATTTGAGATCATTTGATGCTAAGTTGGGGAGGATGTTTGTAGTTGTAGGTCATTGAGGACAATGACATTTGAAGTTGGGGAGTGTTGATTTGATTTTATATTTTGTTTTTGTGAAGTGTTGTTGATGATGCTTTTGTGGAGAGTATGCTTAAATTTTTGTGGCATGATGATGTTTTTGTTGAAAATATGTTGAATCTTATTCTTGTAAGTCCAAAAGTGGTTAAAGTGAACTAAAGTGAGTTATTTTTAAAATTTTTCATGAATTCATGCATAATTACCATTTTAGAAGCAATTAAAGTCCTAGTTGAAAGGTTTTGTGAGGTTTTTAAAATTTTTTTGCGCAACATGGTTTTAAACATTGAACTATTGGTTCTGTTTTGTGCTAGGTTTGTCCATAATTGTGGTTAGACACTGTTTTGTGTAAATGTCATGTGTTTTAGTGTCTATGCAAGTCTCCCACATACTTTACATCCCATGGAGCAAATTTTCATTTATTATCTTGCGTGTGTTAAAAGTGCTTAAATGTTGCTTGATGATTTGGTTTTGATTTGTAGCCTAGTTGACTCGAGTGAGTACGCCCGAGGGGTGTTCTACACCTAATCCCCTAAAGCTATCTAGCTTGGGAGCGGTTGGCCTAAAGCTCGTTACATGGGTCCTCTAGAAAGCTTAATAAATCATTATATAAATCATGAGCTTTATAAAAAAAAAAAAAAAAAGAAATAAAGTCTTGGCTTGTAGCCTAGTTGGTTCGGGTGAGTAAGTCCGAGGAGTGTTTCACATTTAGTGCCCTATAACCGTTTGGTTTGGGTGTCATTGACCTAAAGCCCGTTACACGGACCTTCTAAAAAGCTTAAGAAGTTAAGACAAGAAAAAAAAAAAAAAAAAAAAAAAGAGGGTGATGAATGAAAAAGAAATATTATGCCAAAATCTTGTATGGAAAATGAGCATTATGTTGCGTGTACATAAGTTGGGGAGTTTTGCATGACATTTTAACATTGTGATATGAATATGAAATGTGTGTTTGAGAAGCTTGAGTGGAGATAGGCAAATCTTGACAGAAACTTTAGTTCTTTATTTAGGATTGTGTTATTTACTTGTTATGTTCAAATTCTTCACTTTACCTTTTGATGAATGCCTTGGTTGTTGATGAATATAGTTGTGTATGGTTTTGTGAGAATGTTGAAAGAGTTCCTTTAACTTTACTCGAGGACGAGCAAAGAGTAAGTTGTGGAGTGTGTTAGAGTCATGAAAGTGACTCTATTTTGGTGATAAAAATACCCCATTTCTGATTAAAGTGAAGTATATTGAGACAATTAAAGAATTTATGAATTTATTCACGAAAATCGCTTCCTAATATTTTTCTTATGAATTTAACGTGTTTGGAATGATTTTGGAAAATATATGAGTTGATATTGGGTTGTGGTTTATGGATTAAGGGTGATTTTGTCTCATTTATGCTGTTTAGGGGGTAAAATGTCATGTTTTAAGGGGCTGATTTTGTCACTTTCAATTGTGTAGGGACTAAACTGATATTTTACACATTCTCCTATAAAAGAAAAGTGCAGATCGCGTGAACAGGGGAGGCTGTTCACCCAGTTTTCCGGCGACCCTTCTTCTCCCTCCGGCGACCCTTCGTCTTCTCCGGCGACGATTCATCTCCCCTTGCACTGTTCCATCATCAGCCACCGCAAGCCGCCACCGTGAAACACGCATCCACCGTGACGCTTCATCTTCCCATCGCGACGTTTCGTCTTCCCGGCCAGTTTTGGCCATTTTCCGGCGACGATTTGGCTCCCCAAGGGTTGATCTTCATTCCCCACGGCCGGATCTGCACTTCCCTAGCTTCAGCCGCCGCGAAAACCGCCGGAATCTGCGGCTTTGTCGTCGCACCTCTTCATCTTCCAAGCCAGATCTTGCTCGTTTCCGGCGACTTCTCACCTCCCCAGGACCTGATCTGAACTCCCCATCATGAGAGCTTTCCATCGGTACCTTCGGATCCCATTTCCGCCACCGTTTTCCAGAGACCCGTCGAAAAATTAATGTTTTCCGGCGAACCGCGGCTGTTCGTATTCCGGGTTGTCCGTTGGTCGTTTTCGGCCCTTCTCCGCATCATATCGTTGTCGGTTACCTCCTCTTCGCCATGATCAGCTCCATTTCCACTGTTTCAGCCTCCGTCATCACCACCATGAGCGGCTGAGTTCCTGGTTGTCCGTTACGGTGTAGGCGAGATCGAGTTTGACTCCACTGATCTCCTCATCAGCTCTCGACTAGTTGGATGAGCCCAAATGTTGGATATTTGGTTAAGTTTCTTGTATTCAGATTATATTTGTTTTCGTTTCAGTTTGTTTGCGATACTTTAATATTATTCTGATACTCGACGTGTTGAATTGATAATGTCCATTGAAAACGTTTATTGATATATAACTTTTCGCATAATTGAATGTCGGTTTGAGATTATTGAATGTCGATTATGACTTTAAATTGCTTCGGTACTGATTGCAATCAAGTTGTAGTAGCGTTTAATATCATTTCTACTAGGAATGCATTTATTGTGTAATTAGTTGATTGGGTGATACAGGTTGATAGGTTGTACTTGTTAACGTTGTACCAACTAGTGGTGTTTAAGGGTTTAGTGTTTTTCGGTTAGTCAATGATAGTCTTTAACCAATCGATCTGTAACTAAGACGACAGGGAGACAGGATAGATTATACCTAGATTGCCGAGAGATATTTTTATTGATTTGCCTAGCCTTGTAGGTTTAGGAAATTGAAGAGTGATGAGAGGAATTGTGAGAGTTGGTCTTGAGTCAAACCGAACTCGTAGCGACAACGCTTTTAATATTGTGTTTTAGTTAACAATTTATTTAATGCTTTTAATTTCCTGCAAGTAATTAGTTTCCTTAGTTTTAATCAATCATTTTGTCAATCTCTCTTTCGTTAACTCAAATATACATTAAGTCGTTAGTCTTGCTCTCTGTGGATTCGACCCTGCTTACCGCTAACTACGGCACTTAGGTTTAATTTTGTGACTGTGACGACCGGTCTAACAATACTCTCGGAAATGAAAGCTAATAGCCAACTTACAAGAAATTTATCTGTACGCTTCCACAAAATATAGGTAGGATTCACCTTATTACTAACCAAATCATCATCTATCTTAAGTTCACCTCTAATTTGCCCTAAGTCATTTTCAATGTCTGAATTCGATACAAGCAGAGGAGAAGGACAGGGAACTTTACCAATAAGATGATCCTCCAATTCATGTGATCCTACAGTAAAGAGAACCTGTGAGCTCCAGAATCGATAGTTGTTTCTTGTGAGCTTTGGACTAATGGTTTGCAAGCTTGAAGGTAAAGCTGAGGATGCACGATTAATAGATTCTTTGAGTAAGTGTGAAGTGGAGCGATCGATTGACTCTCTTAGGAGTTCTTCTACGCTTTTAAGCGATTGTGTGGAACCAGAATCAGTCACCATTGATGTTAATCAGTAGCTCTGATACCAAGTCAAATACGCAAGGAAATTTGAAAGAGAAGAGCTCGTTAGAAAGAGAAGAGTTCTTTAACTGAGCTGATTCAGTAGTTTTTCATTAGTTAACTTTAAGCTACTGTTTCTTCTGTTTATATAGAGAAGAGCAAAACGGCACCAAATGACAACTAGCCTAATTAAAAACCAGTCTGATAACTTTGCCTAATTACAGAACTATCCTTTTCAACATTTGGTCACCAATTTTTAATGTAACATAATATATATATATATATATATATTAATATACAAATAATTATTACTATGTAGAGGCAACTTTCCTTAAGATGGGAATTAGAAAAATTATAACTTAATACAATGTGGAGTTTATTCTTATTTATAACTATCCCAAATTGGAACTATAATTTTTTATGACTATGCAGAGTTTATTTTTATATAGAATATCACTATAGAAAAGTATTACTGTATATATACATAACTTCGTAAATGCATAAACAATCAAAATATGATACCCAAAAATGATATTAAAAATTATATTGAATAAACAAATATTAAATTCAATAAGGGAATTTATTGTTCGTTTTTTGAGATTACTAATTAACATTTAATAAAGTTATTTTACATAATATATACTACATTAGACAAATGTTTAACTAATACATCATATATTTTTTTATTAAATAAAATTTTGTATAATATAAATATTGAAATAAACATGTTCAATAAGTATTATGGTAAATCACTTTTGCTAATCATTCAAAAACCTAATCTGCTGATTAAAATTCAAAGCTAGTGGATTTTCATTGTAGCGAACGTAAACTTAACATAAGATGCTATTTTTCATTTGGTTGCTTGCTTGCGCAGTTATTTTTATCTTTGCCATTGTTGCTTACATATTTCATTGTTGCGAATACAAACCTCATATAAACATATTGCTTAATGACTTATCTGCACGGATTAAAATAAGAAATTTTAAATTTTAGTAAATATAATCTTTTTACATGAATAAAATACTATACATTTCATATGTCTTGTAGTCCTTTTTTTCTTCTTATCACATTCCTATTATCTTTTTTACTTATTATGATGATGGGATAAGACAAAATTTCATATATCAGTAAAATAAAAATATAATCTTAAAATGGATTGTAAGAATATATATTAGAATCATAAAAATATTTAAAATAATATTATGTTAGAATATATTATTATTATTATTATAATTTTTTTACGTGAATAAAATACTATACATTTCATATGTCTTGTAGTCCTTTTTTTTCTTCTTATCACATTCCTATTATCTTTTTTACTTATTATGATCATGGGATACAACAAAATTTCATATATTAGTAAAATAAAAATATAATCTTAAAATGGATTGTAAGAATATATATTAGAATCATAAAAATATTTTAAATATGGATTGTAAAAATATATATTAGAATCATAAAAATGTTTTAAATAATATTATATTAGAATATATTATTATTATTGAAAATTTTCCATATTGAAAATTGTAAAAATCTATCCTTTAGTATTTATGAGCCCAATAAATAGAAATCCAGACTTAAAAAATAAATAACTACTACCTTGGTACAATTAGTAATTAGATAATAAATAGTTCTAAAACTTAAGTATCTAAAACTTACATAAGTATACAAAACACACCGTTTACGTAAAGACTCAACTTTTAGTCATGAGATAATAAATAGTTCTGAGAAGATTAACATGCCTGATAAACGTTGATAATAAATTGAGTTGTGTTATTATGCGTTGTCTACATCTCATATATAATAACACTACAACTCAATTGATTGACTTCTAAGGCGATGGATGGAATTAATGTTACCTCCTCCTACTATCATCTAGTCTATTTATGAATGTTTATAAGTCGAAGTGACGAGTAGCTTTCAATATTAATTACTCATGTTACAAAGTCGGTGCATACACTAGTTCATATTCAACAAGAATAATGCTACTTTTACACCACCTTTTACACCACTTTTTTTTTACTTCATGATGTGGCATCCTACATGGCATATGCCACCTCAGCTGATTATGGTTTGGTTTGCAAATTTAGGATAGATGAATTTTGGGAGGAGTGGGGAATTCTAATTTCTGGAAATTAGGGCTACTGAAATAAAAAAAATAAAAAAAAAGAAAATTACATTTTGAGAAGTGACATGACAACTTGCTGACATGGCAAATGAGGTGGCAACAGCACATCAGCTGCCATGTCATGAAGTAAGAGAATTGTGTAAAAAGGTTGTGTAAGGGTAGCATTAGTCATTGAGCAAAAAGACCAGGCAGACGAAGAGAAGAAAGATGCTTCATTTAAGGGAGATATTGAGCTAAAGATCAGGCAGATGAAGAAAAGATATCATGTAAAAAGGGACACAACATGAGCCTAGCACGGGAACAGACAGATTTGCTTGTCGAACAAATTGATAAGACAAAGAAGTCGACAAAATAAATAAGAAGGAAGTGGAGCTTAACTTGCTTATTACTCTTAGTCCACAAAATTGTGGTGTGCGATCCTCCTTCTGGAGAGGTTGCAAAGCTCCAGCCTATGGTTTAATAAACCATATAAACATATTAAGATCCAATTTAACACGTACAATTGCATAGATCCAAATGGGAATGAATATGCTTATATGAGATAGTTAAATATTTGATACAAACGGGAAGCAAAACACATAAAATTGCATAGATCCAAAGTACAAGACTTTACTAGTATTGCTGCTCCATATAAACATATTAAGATCCAATTTGACATAATTATTTATAAATTAATCAAGTATTAGGTGATCCTACCTATAGTCTAAGTAACATAAAACAAGTTTATTTCAGTGTATCACAGGAATTAAGTTGGAGAGATTAGGTGAAGTTAGTTGAATCAATTACAAACTATGTTAAATTTAAGTTACAAATGCATACACATAAATCACATAACGAGGAACACTTCTTAGTTCTTACACAACCAAAAAAAAATCCCATCTTACCTAATATGAGAATAAACTAAGCATGTCTTTCTCTGTATAAATTTTACAAGAATATCAGAATTTCTAATGAAAATAACAATTTAAAAGCATAGCATAACACTGGATACTGCATTTTACATCGTTTTTGATAAAAGCGTCAAACGTTCTCAGTGGAAATGTTTGGTACCTTTTTGGTGTATAATATAATTTCTTTAAAGTTCAAAATTTCCCAATTCTTATACAGTTATAAGCATTCATTCTGTACTAATCATGAACGATTAGATTTGAACAGATAAGATAATCATTTGAAAACTAGATAATTTGGGCTCCAAAATCTAAGAGCAGATCTCCAAAATAAATTCCCAGCACCACTCTATTAGCTTGAAAATAAACAATATCACCAACCATAAAATCCACAAACTACCAAGTCATCTAAAATCCAATATATATAAATAAAAAATAAAAAAAAATAAAAAATTCAAGATGCCCAGTTGCCAATCCAAAACAAATAAATCCATAAACAGTATATTACCAAAACAAACTAAAAAGTAACAAAATTTAACCTGAACTAACTCTATTTACATGATGAGACTGAGCAATTGAGCCATCTATAGTTGAATGCTTCTTGTATTGAAACAAAAACAAAGTTGAGTGTAACCACTTTTGCCTCAAATGAAACATCCTCGACAGTTTTTTAGCGCTAATGAGAAACAATTAATCAAAATGATGACAATGAAACTCACAAAGAAAGTTGAAGCACTAGAAACCTCACGCACGAAGAAGAAGAAGATTGGACAAAAACCCTAAATTCAAAAAATTCAAAAATTCCGTACATACCTTCGCCCCGGGAGAATGGCGATTGGGAGTTGATGAACGAACGATAAAATCAGAGAAGATGACCGACGGGACGAACGACGAACGGATGATAATCGGAAAATGGCAGATAGAGAACAGAGATATTTTTCAATTTTTGCGTTTATGCTTAATGAATAGAATGGGGTATTTTCTGCATGTTTGGCTTAATATTTTTATCCCTATTCTGGATCTTATTCTCCAAATAATGTTTGGCACACTATTCTAGAAATATTACCCTATTTTTTTAATTACATTTTAACCCCATAAGGTTATTAATTTCACTAAACACCCCCTGAAAAAAAGTTTAAAAATTAACAAAAACACCCCCATCAATCAACTTGTCGATTCGCAACCACCGTCGGTGATAGCAGAATCTGACTAAACGGCCTAACTTCGCACCTGAAATGACCGGAAGTTCACGTATGGCCTTTTCCTGGCCCGATCCACCACTTGGATCCGGCTAAAAGGCCGAGATAAAGAAATGGTCACGCTTGGACGGTCAACGACGGCCAAATCTTGGCCGTTGCTTGACCGAACGACACCACATCTTTGGCCGTCGGCCGACGGCCAAAGATGGCCCTCTTGTTTGGCTTTTTCATCCGACAGGCCATAACTGATCAAGTTGATCAGCTGCCTCCGGCCAGATCCACCATGGATCTGGCCGGAAAAGGCCATAACGGCGTGTTACGGCACAGATCTGACTACTGTGCGTAACGAAATTTTCCTGGTCAGATTCCGGTGGTGGTGGCGGAATCGACCTTGCAGTGGTGGGGGTGTTTTTGTCATTTTATATGTTAGGGTCTTTAGTTAAATTAGTAAACCTAAGGGCTTTTTCATAAATTTTTAAAATTTACCTCGTAATACTCCCCTATCCAATAACCCAATACTATCCCTAAAATCCTATCCAAAATACTAAACCAAACGCACCCAAACTATTTTGAGTTTTTTTTTAACTATTTTAAATTTCAATTGTAAAATTTTTTGCAACCCACTATATTTTTATATTATTTTCCCAGTTCCAGTTCCAGTTCCTATCGGGTGAAACCAAAACCAGAGCCGCATAGTATCGGTTCCAGTTTTTTGGAATCGGAACCAATCCTATGATAGTCAGTCTCGAGTAGGAACTAGAACTGGATCTCGGGTACCCACCGATTTTGATTCTGATCGATTCTTTTGCACACCCTTATGCTTTATCACTAGTATTGGGCTAATTCATTGAGTTTTCAATAACTAGGACGGGCTGATTTGATAGGCCCTGGTTAGTTATATCCAAGCTCATCCGGCATCTCATCCACATAGGAATTATTAGCATTGACTATTGAGCTCGTTAAAATGAATTTCCTTTTTATTCTATCTCTAAAAATTTTGAAATTGTGTCAAGACTCTCGAAGATTCAAAGGATGTTTAATGGTTTTCTAGAGTTGGAATTAGCGATTTAAGATATTTGGATTGAGAAAAGGAGAGAAAGTTAAAAGGAAAAGTGAGAGAGAGAATGAAAATAATTTTTATTAATGAATTGGAATGGAATACATTGTACACTATTATTTTTCCCCTTTAGCTGAATCACGAAAATTTTAAAAATTTATGGGTGCGTTTGGTTTAGTATTTTGGATAGGATTTTAGGGATAGTATTGGGTTATTGGATATGGGAGTATTACGAGGTAAATTTTAAAAATTTGTAAAAAAGCCTTTAGGTTTACTAATTTCCGAATATATAAAATGACAAAAACACCCACACCACCTGCAGTGTCAGATTCCGGCCACCACCGTCGAATCGGCCGGATTCATTACGCACGCACTAGTGGATCGTGCCGTAACACGCCGCGTTATGACCTTTCCGCCGGCGGATCCATGGTGGATCCGGCCGGAAAATGCCATATCTACGGTCTGTTATGGCCGTCGACGGCCGAAAAAGGCCAAACGAGGGCCATCTTTGGCCGTCAGCGATGGCCAAAGATGTGGCCGTCGTTGACCGTCAACGACGGCCATTTCTTTGGCCGTCGCTAACGGCCAGATCTGGCCTGAAAAGGCCACGGTGAACTTCCGGCCATTTCTGGTGGAAGTTAGGGCCGTTACGATTCCGCTATCACCGAGCGGTGGTTGTGAATCGACAAGTGAGGGTTGATGGGGGTGTTTTTGTTAATTTTTAAACTTTTTTTCAGGGGGTATTTAGTGAAATTAATAACCTTATGGGGTTAAAGTAATTAAAAAAATAGGGTAATATTTTTAGAATATTGTACCAAACATTATTTGGAGAATAGGATCTAGAATAGGGATAAAAATATTAAACCAAACATGCAGTATGTGTATTTGGCCTCTCTTATTCATTATGTATTACGCTTTGACCCCTTTTAAATTTACTTTTTATTTCATTTTATTTTTTAATTTCATTAATTTTTCGTAGTTCGATCTTCCTTCTCTTTCTTAACATTAAACTTTAAATATAATTTTTTGGTTCGTCCCTCCTTGTCATGTAAAGTCTACAAACCTGTGCATGTTATAGAGCATTAATAAATAGACAAGCATAAGTAGGGGCAGAGCTCCATTCAAGCCTCAAAACTTTATAAAATTTTATATGAATGATTATTTATTTAGTCCATTTAAACACTGAAAAGAGATTTCAATAAAAAAAATACTACATTGAAAATTTAACAAGTTTGATTTTTAACGTTTGTTGGTAGAATAAATGAATAATTTTTTTTTTTTTTTTTTTTTTTGCATTTTTCAATAGTTATATATTCATTCTATATTTACCAAAATTAATATATAATTAATTATTGAGTTAACCAATAATATAATTAACTGAAATATAATTTTAAAATTGCAAAAATATTTTACAGAATAAAATTATAAGTATCCATTCTAGTAAGTATATATCCAACATCACTTTAAAAATAAAAATGCCAAACACATATAACTAAAAAATTTCAAAAAACATAACAAACTTAAAAACAAATCTTTCCAAACCCTATTCACAACTTACTATTTTCACATCACAATAAACAGATTAAGGTTTAATTAAATAACAAATATTTTCTCATTACAATAAAAAGATTAAGGTTTAATTAAATAATGAAAATCTTCTTAAAGTTTTTGAAATAACAAAAATATCTTTAGGATGCATTTGGTTCAGGAAATGTTGGATTACTGGGAATGTTATATTAATGGAAGGTTAGATTACCTTGGAATCTTTAGGAAAATGTGTTTGGTTAGTTGGAATAAATTGGTGGATATGTTATATTAATATGTTTAGTTGGGAGGAATAAATTGATGGGTATGTTATTTAAATTACTAAATTGCCCTCTTTTAAAATATTAATATAATAATATTTTTAGTATTAATTTTTGAATAATTTCTTTTAATCGAAATATTTCAGAATTAGCTAAAACACCACAGCTTCTATAAAACTTTAATTTATAACAAAATCACACCCACTAGAGCCTCCGAGCGACTCTTGGTAACTCCCGATGACTTTTGGCAACTTCAGACAGTGGTTGGCCAATTGCCCGCGGTGGTGGTCTATAATTAGTTTTGAATTCAAGGGTAACTTTGTCCAAAAACTTAATTAAACAAGGGTAAAATTGTAAAAGCTAGATTAATGTAAATTGTTTTAAAACAAGAAATTATTGTCTACAAATTTTATTAATAAAGGATAAAATTGTAATAAAAATAAGATAACCAAATAATCTTACAATATCTAAGAATATGGAGATTATTAAATTATCTTTAATATTACCAATAGTATCTACTACAGATTACCGGAATCATATATTACTTGACAACAAAACGTAGTAATTAACTAATATAAGATAACATAAGCTCAGTAATCCTATATAACCTCCAACCAAACGTCCCCTTAAAGTTTAGGTAATAAAATAAATCACAGAAAACAAGTATAAATATAAACTCATAATATTGTAAGTTTTGACGGGTTATTAAAGGTTCATTGACAAGAGGAAGAATTTTGTTATTACATCAAGCCGGGGGTTTTCCTAATATCGATAGAATACAAATAGTAACTTCAGAATTTTCTCTCTGACTTTTCTAGTTGCTTGGCTTGCTGAAAAGGCCAGGCCGATAGGTGTAAATGAACAAGTGCCATATGAGGGAAAATTGCGAAGCCATAAACAAGAGCATGAGCAAACAGGCTGATACGCCCACTAAACCAAGCATCAAATATGCCTTTTTCTCATAGAAAATCTGATAAACAGTGGTGCCAAACGCTACCATCATTGACGTTATGGAGATGAACATGATAACAACTCCCAATATGAACTTTCTGGGAAGGGCCTTGAGAAAATCATCTTGTTTGTAGCGTGCAGTGATGATGGACATGAATATTATGGCAGCCGCAATCGATGAGAACAAGGAGAGTGCATCTGAAAACCCAAATGTCATGAACACACTCAATTTATTGTAGCCACCAGTTCCACTGAATGCTGCTTGGAAAACTAGTGTGGCAGTCACTGTTGCCGCTACTATGCTTGAAGTTGCTGCTTGCTTCATCCATTGCTCACCTTCTGTAACAAGTTTTTTATGGGACTTAAAAAATACCGTAGCTGGAGTTTCTCCTACACAATTTTCTTCGTTTTTGCAGTCGGCAGGTACAATGTTCTCTACTTCCTGTATAACATAAACTTCGTAATTACAAAATAACATAAATATATATGAAAGAACAGAAATAGAGAAAATGTATATGAAACCCAAAAAATGTCTGCTAAGTTAGGAGGACCTAAGCATTATAAACTAAATTCTAGACTCATTCGCTAGAAATGTATGAGTAGAATGTGACTACTGAATTGAACATTGCCCAAAACATGTCTATTTGGTTAGGAGGACTCAAGTCTTATAAACTAAATCTAAAACTCGTTAATTCACTAGTAATGTAGGATTTCTTCCTAAACTAAATCTCAAACTCATTGGCTAGCAATATCAGATGTAATAATTGACTTGAATTTTGAAGAGTTGTGCCCATATTTCTTCTAAATTGAATCTCAAACACATTCGTTGGCAATGTAGGATGCGATGATTGACTTAAACATTGAAGAGTGACACTTGTTAATCACCTCACCTAAAAGCTTAATCTAGTAGGTGAGAAACTAAACATTATATCCCGCGTTTAGAAATGGACTATTAAAACTGTTTCTTCTTTAGCCTAAAATTACTACATTGTTACTTATATTATTAAGAAAGATAAGTGATGGGACAAGATACGATAGGATTAGACTGTAAATTAATTATGTGTGACGAAGCTCCTATTTCATTAACAAGCTAAACTGAATAACGTCGTAAATATAAACTTTATATATTTCAAATCAATCTTAGTTTTCACTCCCCCAAAAGTTATGCAGCAGTGCAAAAAGCAGCAATTTTAATGTTTATATCGGAAGTCTTACCTTATACCACTGTAGCTCACGCTGCATTTGAAAAGCTGCACCAGCAATGACATTTAGTTTGTTTTCGGGAGCTAGCTTTCCAGCAAAATGCAAGATGTTGTTCTTGTCAATGTCTTGAGACATTAATAACAAATGTTTGTGATCAGTCATTTGATATACGAGGTTAAATACTTTCTCTTGACGATTCATGACTGCTAAGTGGAACAAATTTTGATTCTTTTCATTTGTAAACCACATTGCATCAGGATATGACTTTATAATCGCTTCTACGATTTCGCAGACCCCCAATTCTGCCGCTAAAAGGAGTGATCGTTTTAGTATCAAACAAGTTGTTGTATAGTCAATTTTACCTTCTGCAATTACCTTGCACAACTTTTTGACAAGCTCAATTACTTTGTCATGCATCAACTTTGTCTTTCCTATTTTTTTTGTATCTGCAAATTAAACAGACTCAATGGTCAACAATGACAATAACTGTATATTTAACCTAGTAAAATGTTTGAGTAAAATACTGAGATAGATTTGTTCTTAGTGTTTTGAAAAATTATGCTTAAATTGCGATTAAAAAATAATTTTCAAATTAAAGTACGATTCAAATGTTTGGGTTCTATTTTAAATATTTGCAAATATGTTTGATATAATATTCAAAAAATGTTTTCATATTAAAAACTATAGAAAACTGTGAAACGACTTTTAATTTTATTTTTATTTTACATTAGTTTTTAGGATTATACAATTCTTATATCAAATTATCTATATTATAAAATATTAAACTAAAATAGTTTCAATTTCTAAAACTAAATTCAAGTACTAAACTACTATATTGTAAACTTGAGATTGTGTATTGTGAAAACATAAGATTAGGATTCTCTCCTGATTTAAGTTTTACCTAAACTTTATATAATCGATTGAAATGTGGCTACTAAAGAATGTATGGTCATGATTCACTAATTAACTTTTTTCTTATCTTACTAATTTAAAAAAAAAAAAAAAAAAAAGGAAAATCAAAAGTTTCAATCGTTTTTTATTTGAAATATTTTCATTTGTAGAATATTACTCGAATGTTTATTAATACATGTTGATCTAAAGTAACTTTTATACAGCAATAAAAACAAAAGAAATATATACTCACCCTTAGAAAAGCGAAAGTATTCCCGAAACGGTAGCTTTCTTGTTCCTCCACTTGGAAATGCAGATGGCTTTCTGGTTATTTCACTCAAAAGAGAGTCACCACCATAAAACGTCATTGTCGCTAAAATTGGACGGTGATTAAGCAAGTCTAAAGCCAAGTCTGATACATAAGGAAGAAAGTTACTGTAAATATGTATCAATAAAGTAAAATGGAACTTTCCTCGGCATATATTGAAAGTTAGTTTTAAAAAATCAGCTATGTAATCGGTTATAGTTAGTAGTAGCAAAAGAAAGAATTAACTCACCATAAAATTCAGCAATTATAAGGTATTTTGCGAAAAGAACACCTGATGTAAAACGTGTTGCAGAATTATAATCAAAATCTTTCATGCTGATTTGCAATAAGTAGTTGACCATTTCCTTTTGACCATGTCGAGTGGCCTCAACCAAAGGTATCCTTTTAGAATTGTTTAAATTATGAATTAAACTTTGATCTTTATCTTTTATCAATATCATGCTGGCTGCTCGGACATTGCTAACAATTGCAGCAACAGAAAGGACCGTGTTGCCCTCTTTATTTTTCAGTGACACTTGATCCATTGACATCTTATTCAATAGATACTCCACAATATGATTGGCCTTGCCTGTCCCAACAGCTACATGAAGAGCTGTGTCTAAGTTTACCGTAATCCTAGCTTCTAACGCATTCTCATCCTTATCACAGAGTTCTCGTACAGATTTCAGATCGCCTTCGAGTATGTTTTTATATAAGGGCAGGTATTTCTTGAAATCCTCTGCAATAAAAAGAAACAGAAAACTTTTAAGAAATTTTTTTTTTTTTTTTTTTGGTTGGAATTTTATTTATTTACTTCTGAAAATTTATTTTAGTTTTCTGCTACTTACCCGGCTCTCTTCCTTCTGCTAAGGTTGTAGTCTGTGATGAAGAAGAAGCAATTATAAGCTGTAATGAAGAAGAGATCGATACTGTAGTTTGACAGCGCGTACCTGAGGAATGCCTTGGAACTCTTTTTTCAAAGTGTCCCATGCTTTTTTCGCCTTCTTAGCATGAGAAATTTTGCGGAAAATATTATCATCCACCGCTTGTTGAAGGATGAAAAGTGCCGCGGCATCCTTTTTCTTACTTTCTTTCAACTGCTCCTGTTGTTGTTTGAAATGTGCTGCTGCATCATTTTCGTTACTTTCTTTCAACTGCTCCTGTTGTTGTTCTTTCAACTGCTCCTGTTGTTGTTCTGTCAACTGCTCCTGTTGTTGTTTAGATAGAGTGGAGTCGGTGATCTCTAAATTATTTTCATAATTAACAATTTCCCATAAGTCTTGAGACAAAAAATATGTCTTCATCTTAATACTCCAAACATCATAATTTTCCCCAGTAAAGATGGGGATAGGAAGAGAAAGTGGACTGGTGTTGCCTTTGGCCATGGCGAGGAATTCAAGGTTTAGTATTGAACCCTGTTTCCGGTGTATATATAACGAGGACATTGCTCTTATAATTAAGTTAATACCACAGTTAGTATTTGGTGGTTATTATGAAAGTGACAAATAAGTAGTTATCACATATCAACGTTTTTACGTTAAATCTGAATTTTTTTTGTTTTCATTTTTACAATTAATATGATTGATAATTATTAAATTTATTACCTATATAGACAAGGGTGGGATTATATATTTGAGTATTCATTTAATCGGCATTTAATGATTTATTATATATTGTTCAACCAAATTTAATTTTATAAAGCAATCTCTAGAAATGATTTTCATTTTCATTTCCAGCAGGCAAGTTCTTATATTATTTACATTTAGACAAGAAGCCATTTAATCTCATTACTTAAAATATTTTAGTAAGAGTCTTTGTAGACTCGCATGAGTTTGTTTTTGAGTTTCACGCAAAAATCTTTTATATATATAAAATATTTAACTAATCTTCTCTTAATCTTCCCCAACGATGTGGAATGTCACATACACATGTTTTAAGGACAAAAAGTTCAAGTTGTTTCAAAATCGCATGGGATTTATAGTGATTTAACACTTGTTGTCACTTAATACTGAAATGAGATTAAAATATTGATTTCCCGATAATCCTGTGGCTGTGGAAGTTGAAATCTTTTGTCAATTTTTTTGCTACTCTTGCTGATCATTTTTGTAACCCATGCGGTTCTAGTTTTATAGTGTGAGGTTGTGAAATTAATTACAAAATTATTATTGTTTTTATCATTATTAAGCTAATTGAATTTCTACGTCTTTCTCAGGAATAAAGAAAAAAGATATATTCTGTGACAAGGCGTGCATACACTTTTAACTTTTTCGAAAGGATTAATCGGATTCTCAGCCCCTCCATCAATGTCATAGTATATATTCTATATACAGCTCATGGAGATAACATAAAGGAAGAACAAGACTATAACACAGAATATATTTCTCTTTTGTGTGCAATATCTATCGATCAGACAATTAAATGGTAATGCATGGATACATGTGTAAATTAAATTAAGAACATAATTGATTGGATGCATCAATCCCATCTCTAGAAATCTCATTTATATGATGATTCAAATTTGTTGTCATTCTTTCAATGAAAATATCCTAAATTAATATCCTAAATCACACTAACATTAGAGATTAAAACAAAATATATATAAGGAGAGTATCTGAATATTTTACTATTTTATGCTACATAAATTATTTTTAAACATTAATGTGGATACTACTACAAAAAACATTAAAAGATCGATGACAGTTAAAAACGCTAATAAATATGTTTTCAATTGTCCTCTATGCAGGGTGTCATGCAAAGAGTTTAAAACTATGAAAATTTATAATTGACATCGTGCAATATTAACCCTTTTAAACATACTTCATGACATGAAAAATCTTTAATTAGGTTGCATTCATGAACTCTTATCTTGATTTATAGAATTTTAAGTTTTTATTCATATTATCATCTATAGAAGCTATTATTTGAGCTGCTAAGCCAAAAGTGAATGATTCTTTAAGTCTTTACCTTTAAAAAGAATATATACTCTTCAATATAAGGTAGACTTTAGTTCTTTACGCTATCAACATGAAGCACCTCATGTGGGGGGAAATGAAGCACCTCGCCGGCTGTTTAAGGAGGCAACTCTAAGAAGAAAAGTGATAAAATCTTATTATTATTATTATTATTATTATTATTATTATTAGGGTGAATAATAACAACATCTTCCTACCATTATCTTTTTTAACAACACCTTACCGTTATATTTTTTATGTTAAGATAAATAACATAAGGGTTATTAAGTAAATATTCATTAATTCATTATATGATAAATTCTAATGGTAAATTAATAACGCACTAATAGTAGAAGAATTTATGTTATTTCTAAAATCTCATAAGAGATTTGTTATTTGATTAAATTTAAGAGAGATTGAGATCGAAAACCCTTATTATTATTGCTGTTGTTGTTAATATAATTATTGTTGTTGATGATGATAATTATTATTATTTTAGAAAGTATTTATTTGTAGCATATTAAATTTCAATTAAAATTTAAATTTCTAAGAAAGAGAATTAATCTTTGTCATGGTTGTTAAATCACAACATGCATGTCTTGAAAGTCACCTGCGCACACACATTTGGGCCATGTATTTGTTTAGGTTCGTAAATCTTCTGAGGTGGCTCTCTATGCATATGCATATTCCCACTGGTGGAACCAAAAAATTACATTGGGGTCATTGTGTAATGTTCGATGAATAAGGAAACCAAAGTATAAAAAATGTATATAGCAAATTGCATTTAAGGGGGTTAAAGGTAAAGTTTGATGAACGAGGGGGCAAAAGGAAAGATATGAAATTTAAGGGATAAAAAAATTCTACAAAAAAATCAAAAATTTTTGTTGGGACTGGGCTGGGCATGGCTGCGAGGCCCAACGCCAGGTCCACCACCGTATATTCCACCATCATATTTTTTTTTTTTTTTTTTTTTTTTTTGGTCTTTGGTTAGGTGTGATACAACAAAGATGCATAGAAATTTATTTCCATTTCTATCGGGACTATCTCTGGGTAACATTTAGTTCAAAAATGTTGTATTATTGAAAATATTATATTAATAGAGAGATAAATTACTTAAAAAATTATTGAGAATGTTATATAAAATGTGTTTGGTTTGATTAGAATAGATTGATGGATATGTTATATTTATATGTTTCGTTGGAAAGAATAAATTGTTGGGTATTCAATATAAATTACTGAATTGTCCTTCTTTTTTAATATTATTATTTAGAATATTTTTTTAATCCCTACTTTAGAGAATTTAGTTAAACACCCATACAATAAAAGTTTAAAAATTAACAAAAACACCCAAGCCACCCAAGAGAAGAGCCGATCGTTGGCCACCACCGCAGGATGACCGTTAGCAGTCGTTGGAATGGCGCACGATCAGCCAGATCTCACCGGTTGTGATGGCCAAAATCTGGCCATCAACGACGAGCAGATAGATTTGGTTGTTTTCGTCCATACGGATCTGGCTGTTCTCGGCCAAATCCACAACCATTGATCTAACAAAAAATAGCTAGATCGACGCACAGTCGGCCAGATCCACAACCATCTGGCCGTTTCCAACCATTGATTTGACCGAAAATGGCCAAATTGTCGCATGGTTGGATCTGCGTTGTACTAGTGACATCTGCCGGAAGCTAGTGGTGGTGGCTAGTGGGCAGCTGTAGGCGAGGTGGTCCAGTCTGGCATTCTAGTAAATTATTTTCAACACAAGGGCATTCTTGTCCAAAAGTTTTGTTTATAAGGATAAAATAGTCCATGAATATTCTTGTAAATTGATTTTCAAACAAGAGCATTTTTGTCCAAAAGTTTTAATAGTTAGGGATAAAATTGTAACAAAAATTAGATTATTAAATAATTTCAGAATACTTAAGAAAATTGGGGTATTCAGATTACCACATATATTATCAACATTGATTATTATTGGTTTTAAAAGATTACTTACCAACAAAAAATGACAATGTAAATAATATAAGATGGCATTATTAGAGTAATCATACATCACTTCCAACCAACACACTCTTGGAATATAAGAAAATGTTTCAAGGTATCATAGAATTCAATTAATTAATGGAGCTTCTAATGCATATATAAGAAAACGTTTCAAGTGTGTTATTTTTTAAAAAGATATTTGTTTTATAATAAATCCAATTGGAATTATATAATTTAAAAATTGAAGTGCTGATTTCATTATTGTATATGTTTAAAAATTGAGTGCTGATTTCTCTTCTTACTTCAGTAATGTAAATTTCTTCGTTTCAACAATATCAATAACTTTTTAGTATGCATATTTAAAAATTTTGTTAGTCAACCCAAAAATTATTTTTTGGATGGGTTAATTTAAAAAGAGGCGAAACCAGAAATTTATTTTAGGAAGGGCTGAAATTTTTTTCTAAACAACAGCTAAAAATTACTTATTATAAAGGGAGTAAAATCATATATACATCATGTAAACTGATTTAATAAATAGAATAAAAATAGATAAATTATTAGTATTTTCTCATGTTAGGGAAATTGAAATTATCGTCTTGTAGAGACAAAAGAAAGGGTTGCATTCAAAGCCAGAAAATTATTTAGGTGAGATATAAGGGAGTCGGTACATATATAATAAATAATTAACTTATTTATTTAAGCATTAGGATTTTTTTTTTTAAATTAGGAATAATAAGAAAAATGAAATTCCTTTTAATTAGGATTGGATGAAATAGAAGAAATATTTTTTTTTAAAAATAAAATTGGCATACAAATTGCAATTATTTTAGCAGGATTATAAATTTTATTTGAAATGATTAAAAAAAAAAAAAGTATTGATGTACATATATATAATAAATAGCTTTTGTGCTATATATATATTTATATATGAAAATTGTAAAATTAATGAGCTTTTATAAAGACTATGATATTAGTTTTATTCAAATAATTAGTGCACATAACATATGAAGCTTACTAAACCAATATTTAATTACTAAAACAATATTTAATTTATCCTAGTTTTCGTCGTTATGGGAAAGTTTCTCCTTAGCAGAAGAAGAAGAAAATGATGTTGTCGTTTCCAACAAGACTATCGAAGATGCTGCCGCCAAAGACAAACACTGCCTTTTGGCTCTCCTTGTCACGGAGAAAAATTATAGTAGAGAAGCATTTCGATCCACCATGTCTCAAGTTTGGAAATTGGATGGATGGATCCATTTTACAGATGCTGGTGAGAAATTATTTTTGCTAGAATTTTAAAATGTCTCTAATCTGTAGAAAGTCCTCAATGGACGACCTTGGACATTCGATAGGCCTTTGATCGCTATTCAATGAGTTGATAGTAGCACTCCTTCTAATACTAGTTGTTTTACTCATGAACCTTTCTGGGTTCAATTACATAATATGCCTTTTGCGGCTATGAATAACGATTATGGAGTCCAACTAGCGTCTGCAATTGGCAAAGTTCTTGAAGTGGAAGTTGGCGAGAATGGTTTGGGTTGGGGAAGTTTTCTCAGAGGGTGAAAGTAGAGGTTGAACTTACCAAACCTCTGGTTCGAGGAAGGATATTAAGGATTAGGGAGCAAAAGCACTGGATTGCTTTCAAGTATGAACGTTTACAGAATTTCTGTTTTAAATGTGGAGTTCTTAAACACAAGAATAGAGGTTGCTCTTTCATTAGACATACTGAAGAATCCAATACTCAATTCGGACCTTGGTTGTGAGCCAGTACATCAAAGTTATATTCTAAGGAATCTAAACACTATGGTGGTTCAACAAATCGAAGCACAAAGCATTTTCATTCACCTCCCATGGATGCTGCTGGTGATACAAGGGGCACATATGTAAATTCAGATCAGAAAGAGTCGGAGGCTGATTTTCAGGAAATAATAAAGGAAGGTAGTAATAGCATTCAAACTGACTCTGCAATGGATACGTTATATGGTAAGGATTGCTTGCCAGGTCAACTTTCCAAGAAAGATACAGAGAGTATTTCATCCATTAATTCTCCAATTATCTCTGCCAATAACGGATCAACCCAAGATTCTCTCCCAGAAACAAATGCTTTAATTGAAGATGTCATGGCTCAAGATTGGCAAGAAGCTCCTCCTCATCAGGATGTGACAGCAACTCCTCAACTTTCTGAAATCTCCTCCCAAGCTATACATCCGAGTGGACCTAAAAGGCCCACTTGGAAACGGGAAGCTAGAGGCATTAATCACATCAATGTGGAGGAAGGTTCAGACCAAAAAAAAAAAAAAAAAAAAAAGGAATATACGATTAACAATAGAAGGCTTTACTGAGATACACAGTCCCAAGAAACAGAAAGTATCAAATGACTTTGCTCCTACAACTTTCAAGGTGGAGGCTGCTTCGCTGCCCTACCACACCCAATGATTTGCATTAGCTGGAACTACCGTGGGCTTGGGAACCCACGGACAGTTTGTGAACTTCATCATTGGTTGAAGACTAAGTGTCCCGACTTTGTTTTCCTTATAGAGACAAAGTGTAATAGGAATAAATTAGAGCTCATAAGAAACAAGATTGGATTTTCATGCAGCTTTGTTGTTGAAAGTAGACGGGCTAGTGGAGGTATTGCAATTTTATGGAAGGATGATAAGGAAGTGGACTTGGTGTCCTATACTCAACATCACATCTCTATTATCGTTAATCAGCCAACAACAAACCAAAAATTCATTTTAACAGGTTTTAATGGACACCCGGATGCTTCGAAAAGAACAGGTAGCTGGAACTTGTTAAGAGAATTAAAAGCTCAATCGAATATGGCATGGCTATGTATTGGTGACTTTAATGAAATTTGCCACCAATATGAGAAGTTTGGAGCTGCAGATAGACCTTAAAGGCAAATGCAAAATTTTCGAGAAGCACTTTTAGATTGTGATCTTAGTGAAATTCCTTTCAATGGAGATTTCTTCACTTGGAATAATGGCAGAGAGGGATGGTATTTCACAAAGGAAAAAATAGATAAAGGCTTTGGAAACAAGGCATGGTTTGAACTGTTCTCAGATTGCATAGTGAATTCTTTAAGTGTTTCTTCTTCTGACCATAAACTAATTTTCATCCAAATTAGAGGAGAATTGGAAACTGAAATCAGAAAGCATAAGCCTTTCCGATATGAAGCTGCCTGGGATAATGGAGCTGAATGTGGGGAGCTGATCCAAAGAGAATGGCTTTGCAACTTAAATCCAAACTTTAGTCTGCCAAGTGCTATGGAAAGACTCCAAAGGTGTAAAGAAAAACTGTCCACCTAGAGCAAAAGCACTTTCCGAGACCAAAGGAATACTGTGATAGACAAGCTATCTCAACTAAAGCATCTGGAAGACACAAACAGAGGCGATAAGAAGGAAGAATTGCAGCAGCTCAAACAAGAAATTGATGGACTTCTTGAAGAAGATGATATCAAATGGAAGCAAAAAGCTAAACAACAATGGTTAAAAGATGGTGATCGTAATACAAAATTCTTTCACTTGTGTGCTAACCAACACAGGAAGTCTAATGTTATCAAGCAAATTTCAAGTGATGATGGCAGGTTTGCTAATAAACCTGAAGAGGTTAGCAACCTTTTTCAATTATTCTTTCAATCATTATTTTCTTCATCAATGCCTGAGAGAATAGAGGATTGTATCCGTGTGGTAAAGTTTGTAATAACTCCTAAAATGAACAGTGATTTCGTTAAGCAAATTTCTAACGAAGAAGTTGAAAAAGCTGTTTTCAATATGAATGGGTTAGGATCTCCAGGACCTGATGGATTATCTTGCCATCTTCTATCAGAAACACTGGATGATCATTGGACCTAGCGTGTGTGCTGTTGTGAGAGATGCCTTCTGTTCTGGGACCTGGCCTTAGGACTTTAATGCTACTCTTATTGCATTAATTCCTAAGGTTAAAACTCCTTTTAAAGTGTCAGAGTTCAGGCCAATATCTTTATGCAACATTCTTTATAAAATTTTGGCCAAGGTCCTTGCTAATAGACTACAAAAAATCCTACCACATATTATATCTCCATCATAAAGTGCTTTCATACCAGACCGGTTGATTACTGATAATGCTATAGTGGCATTTGAAGTCATGCATACTATGAATACCAGTCTAAAAGGGAAGGATGGTTATATGGTGCTTAAGCTTGATATGAGCAAGGCTTATGACAGGCTTGAGTGGTCTTTCCTGCAAGCAGTCATGCTTAAGATGGGTTTTAACCCAACCTGGATCAAAGTCATCATGAACTACCTCTCACCAGTTACATACTTGGTTCTTATTAATGGGATTTCTCAAAAACCATTCAAACCTTCTCGTGGGATTAGACAAGGTGACCCTTTGTCACCTTATCTATTCATTATTGGAGCTGAAACTCTTAGTAGGCTCATCCAAGATGCTGAAGACAGAAGAGTTATCAAAGGGGTTCCAATGGGGCGTTCTAAAATGAGTATTAGCCTCCTCTTTTATGCTAATGACCGTCTTCTCTTTTGTAAGGCTAATCATTATGAATGGAATAGTTTGTTTAAGCTACTAGACACCTATGAAAAGAGTTATGGGAAAAGACTTAATAAGGAAAAAAAACTTCTATATTTTTCAACAAAAATACTAGAGGAGATGTCAAGCAGCAAATTATCCAAGTGGCTGGGGTAAAATCCTCTCATCCTTATGACAGATACCTTGGACTTCCAACGTTGATTAGGAGGGACAAAACAAGAGGTTTTAAGCACATCCTAGACCGAGTACGAGGCAAAATCAGTAATTGGAAGGTGAAGTATCAGTCACAAGCTGGGAAAGAAACTCTACTTAAGGCTGTTATTCAAGCTCTTCCAACATATAGCATGGGTGTTTTTAAAATCCCAAAAACCATCTTACAAGAGCTCAATAGATTGACTAAAAATTATTGGTAGGGCCAAAAGAATGACGAAAGCAGGATTCACTGGTGTTCATGGGATAAAATGAAGCTGTCCAAGACCAATGATGGCTTAGGCTTCAAAGATTTAGAACTCTTTAACTTGGCTATGCTTACCAAGCAGGGTTGGAGACTTCTTCATTATCCTAATTCATTTGCTGCGAGAGTTTTATCTGCTAAATACTATCCTGAAGTTTATTTCTTAGAAGCTAAAGTTAAAAGAACATCATCCTTTATTTGGAGAAGTGTAATGGCAGCAAGGCCAATTTTGGAATCTGGTTTAATGTGGCATATTAGTGATGGTTCCAAAGCCCGGATTTGGCAAGACAAATGGCTTCCTTCTCCATCTTCATTTAAGATTCAAAGTCAATGCCTTGGTATGGACCTGGAGGCTAAGGTGGCTACTCTCATAGATCCCCAATCAAAATCCTGGAAATTGGATATGCTCAAAGACTTGTTCTCTGAATCAGAAGTTAGCACCATCTGTCAAATTCCCATTAGTGTCTTCAATAGACCAGATAAACTTGTTTAGAGATGCTCTCAAAATGGTCTATTCTCGGTAAGGAATGCATATCACTTACAAGTGAAGTCTCAACTCTCATCCCGAGGCCAATCCTCTTCTACAGCCAATGAGAATAAAAAGTGGAAGAAATTATGGAAGCTTCCCATCACTAATACAGAGAAGCTATTTTTGTGGAAGGCTTGCCAAGACATTCTACCTACCAAGTGTAACCTTGTCAAGAAAAGGGTGATTGAGGATCATTTTTGCCCCTTCTGTTGCTCAAAAGAAGAAGATGTCTTGCATGCTTTATGGGGCTGCACTGCCGCCAAGGATATTTGGTCAAGTTGTTCTTGAACCTTCCAAAAGATGAATGACAATTTCATCGACTTCAGAGAGCTAGTTATGTTTTTTCTATCCGAATTAGAGGAAAAGCATTTAGCTGAATTTGAAGTGGTGGTCTCAAAAATCTGGCAAAGAAGGAATGAGCTTACTTTCAAACAACATCTCTCTACTCCATCCCAGATCATTCACCATGCAACTCAAGAACTGGACATGTTAAACTCCTTGCACCAATCGATGACCTCTCTTAATGCTCATCCTCAGATTCCTGATCTCAGCTCACCAAGATGGCAGCCACCACCTGAAGGTATCTACAAGATAAACTGGGATGCAAGTGTGAGAAAAGAAGACTGCACAATTGGTGTTGGAATTGCAATTCGGGACTGGCAAGGCAGATTTATGGCAACTATGAGAATGAAGAAACCCATGTTCCTGGATGCATACTTGGCTGAGTCTTTTGCAGCTCTTCAAACAGTCATTCTAACAGCAGATATTGGTATTAACCAAATTATCCTAAAAGGGGACGCACTTCAAGTAGTCAATGATCTCTTTAGGGATGAAGAGAATTGGGGCCAAGCTGGTCTAATCTCTATGGATACTAAAGCGGTTTCTAGGAATTTTCAAACTTTTTTGGTTCATCATCTTAATAGAGCATCCAATGTGATTGCTCATACTCTAGCTAAAGATGCTCTAACCATAGATGATGTATTGGTAGAGCTTGAAGATGTTCCAAATTGTATTGGATCCTTAGACGATCCTATTGAATGAATATAAAGCTCATTTGATTTCAAAAAAAAAAATTTATCCTAGTTTTAGTGATTAAATATTGACTAAACTCATCCTAGTCTTGCCATTTTTCACAAAAAATTTGACCCTGGCTGTAGCCCGGGCCATGTAACACTTGCTTCCACTCTAGGATTAAAATCATTATAAAAAATAATGCAAGAGCTCATCCTAAATCAACTAGACCAAAATATATTTTTCCACCGTGATTTTACTGAAATATCATTTGCTTATACTTTGCCACCACAGGTGAATAAAAAATTACAAAATACCAGCCAAGGTTGGCCTTCATCTATGGAATAGTCACTTTGAATTGGTTTAACGGTTGGAATATCCCCTTTATCAAATAAATTAAGAAATTATTTTACAATCCTTCCTAAGTTAATAAAATTAATGAATAACCACAAATGTTCTCAATTTTAGCATTAAAACCCTCTTCTTCACCACTTACATATTTACACCACAACACAAAATAAAAAACAAAGCTCCGGCAAAATGAGGTAAGCATACTTTATCTCTAAAAAACAAAGAGAACAAAAGCAGCCTCATCTACCCACAAGGACTTAGTTGGATGGTTAGATTTGTGATTTGTTTCTACAAGGTTTAGGATTTGATCCCCACATAGAAACCTATATGACAAAAAACTATATTTAACCGTTTCCCAACAATGACAGGGTTTGGTAGGGGGGAAGCTTGCACAAGGATTTCAACAAGCATATAGAAGTGTATTTTTTTCTTTCCCTGTTTTCCTCTATTTTTCACTCTACAATTTAGCACTAGAAAAAACAGATTAATGGCTACAGATATTCATTCATATTGTGATATGCTTCCATGTCTGTCTTTGGCCATATGACGACATTCTTTTAACTCGACATTACCTTCACCAAGGCTAGACTTAAACTCTCCTTTATTTCAACCCATGTAAACATCCAATACTCTGAAATTCCATCAAATTTAACTTCCCTGGAAAATTTAGTAAAGCTCCCATTACCAGTTTTGGATCATAAACTCTTGCCTAAAGGTGCTGAGGCAACCATTGATATTTCATTCACATAAAATTCCATACCTTAAAATCTTTCCTACAAGAAAGATAAAATATATTTTTTATATGATTATATTATTATGGCAACTGAAATCTCTTGAAACTTCAAGTGAAAATGATAGAGAGTTTCTATGCATCACTTCTAATATTTCATGCCAGAAGCATGTACCGAAGAAACTTATTGCTTTCTCATCAGGGTTATATTATACATGTTTGAAGAATGTTGAAATCTATGTAGTTATGAACCAGAAGTTCACTGATCCTAAACTTTTTAAGATTTGACACGACTGTCATGGTCATCCAGGATCTACTATGATGCGTAGGATAATAGAAAACTCACATGGGCACCTATTAAAGAACTTGAAGATTTTGTCGCCTAATGAGAGTGTTTGTATTGCTTGCTCGTAAATTGGCACTTAAGCCATCCATCACTAAAGTTGGTCCAGAATCTTCATCATTTTTACAAAGAATTCAAAGGGACATGTATGGACCTCTTCATCCACCAAGTGGACTTTTATGCTATTTTATGGTATTAATTGACATATCGGTGCGATGGTCACATCTTTGTCTGCTATCTACCCGTAATGTTGCCTTTGCTAGTTGCTAGCACAAATTATCAAATTACAGAGACACTTTCCAGATTACCCAATTAAAGCAATCCGTTTAGACAATGCTGATGAGTTCACCTCAAAAATATTTGATGACTATTGTACAACAATGGGAATTGATGTTGAGCACCTAGTACCACATGGACATACCCAAAATGGTATGGCAGAGTCATTTATAAAGTGTATCCAATTAATTGCAAGAACTTTGCTTTTATGTATGCAATTACCGACTTTTGTCTGGGCTCATGCTGTTTTACATGCTACAACATTAATTCGCCTAAGACCCATTGCATATCATCGGTATTCTCCAATACAGCTTGTATTTTGACATTAGCCTAATATATCCCATTTAAGAACTTTTGGTTGTGTTATGCAAGTTCTAATTGCACCCTGTCAAAGCACCAAAATGGGACCCCAACATCGTTTGGGAATATATGTTGGCTATGACTCACCACCTTCATCAGATATCTTGAGCCCTTGACGAGTGATCTATTTATTGCACATTTTGGAGATTGCCATTTTGATGAGACAATATTTCCTCCTTTAGGAGAAAAGGCAAAGCCTCTTGAAGTAAGGCGTGAACTTTCTTGGAAAGTGAATTCTATGTCTCATTTAGATCTCGCACATCTCAATCTGAAATTGAAATGCAAAGAATAATACATTTGCAAAACATTGCCAACTAAATGCCTGATACATTTACAGATGCAGCAAAAATAACGAGATCATACATTTTTGCTGTCAATACACCAGCAAAGATTGATGTTACCAACGAACAATCCATGTGGGCAGTAATCAATTCATTTGTTACATGCAGAATCATGGTTGGCCTGTCGGAGCCAAGGATATTGTTCTTAGGAAACAAAAGGCACAAAATCAAATAGGTGCAAATATTGGAATAATTGACAATTCCACATCTTATAAACTAACTCCAGAAGAGTTAACAATCCTTGAAATGACACAAGCCCCTAAAGAGAAAGAAATCCCTAAAGGAATACAAGAAAATAGAAATGAAGAAATCTCTATGAACTATGCTCATAGTAAAGAAATGTGGAATCGTAAGACAAAGATTGTCAATAACATATTCTCATACATAGTAGCTACTGAAATTATGAATGGTGAGTTTAAACCATGCTCAATCGATGAATGTCGAAAGAGACATGATTGGCCAAAATGGGAAGAGGCAATTCAAGCAGAATTAACCTCCCTAACAAAACGTAATGTATTTGGACCTATAGTCCAAATGCCTGAAAAAGTGAAACTTGTAGGGTACAAGTGGGTATTCACAAGAAAACGGAATAAGAAAAATGAGATTGCTAGATATAAGTCCAGACTAGTGGCTCAAGGTTTCTTGTTGAGACCTGGGATTGACTTTGATGAGATGTATTCATTAGTGATGGAGGTGATCACATTTGGATACTTGATTAATTTATCGGTCTCAGAAGGACTTGATATGCGTCTATGGACGTTGTCACTACGTATTTGTATGGTATACTGGATACTGATATCTATATGAAAATCCTTGAAGGATTCAAAGTGCCAAAAACAAATAATAGGAACATGTATTCAATAAAATTGCAAAGATTGTTATATGGGTTGAAACAATTAGGATGAATGTGGTATAATCATCTTAATGAATATTTGATGAAGGATACATCAATAATCCTATATGCTCATGTGTTTTTATAAAAAGGTCAGAATCAGGATTTGTAATTGTGGTAGTATATGTCGATGATATGAACTTAATTGGGACTCTTGAAGAGCTCGCAAAAGCTACTGAATACTTAAAAAGAGAATTTGAAATGAACGATCTGAGGAAAACAAAGTATTGTCTCAGCTTGGAGATTGAGCATTGTTCAAATGGAATTTTGCTCTATCAATCAAATTATACTGAAAAGATCCTTAAGCATTTAATATGGACAAATCTCACCCTTTAAGTGTAACACCCACATGGAGGTACTTAATTTAATTTATGTTCTTATACCTTTAGTTGATTTTTGCTAAGGTTATTTTAAGGAAAATGTGAAGAAAAAGCCTTAAACTTGCATTAAGGGTAAAATGGTCTTTTCACTCAAAATTAGTTGAAATTGTGGAGGGTGAAAAGAGATATAATTTCATGGAGAATGCAATAAAAATGAGGGTATTATGGTAATTGACTAAGGGACATAGATAGAATTTCAAAGAAAGTGCAAGGGCAAAATGGGAAACTAATTTATAATTTTTATATTATATGAAATTGAAGAGTGAAACCCTAGCCACTCTTACCCATTTGCACGCCACTTTCACCTCCATATTCTCTCAAATTCTTGAATTCTTCTTCAAAGGAAATTCATAGGTTTTGGGTGTTTTTGAGAGGATTTTCAATCTCAAGCTTGTACAGGTAAGATCCTTGCACTAAGAAGTGATTTTTAGTTTTTAAAGTATTGATTTTGATGGTTTATGCTCATAGGATTTAAGAGGAAGAGAGTTTGATCAAAGGAGATTCTTAAAGGGTTGAATTTGCTCATATCAAAGGTAAGTAAATCCTACCCTAAGTATGATTTAAGTTATGTTGTGTAGAAAACTTTCTTTATGCATATATTTGTGTTATATGTAAAATTGTTGATGGATTTGATGTTGAATAATGATTAGAACCTATCCATGAGAAGTTGTGTTGGTGTAGTTGTTATTTGATGAATGTTTGGATGAGATTTGGAAGAATTGAAGTGAAAATTTTGAAGTGTGTATTTTGGGAAGATTTGGTGTTAATTATGGAGGAGTTTATTCCAAATTTTTGATGGCCTAAAATAGAGATAGAAGTGTAGCCAAATTAGTGTTGATTTTTGCACATGAATTGTTTGATGATGTCAAAGAGAAGTGCTTGTATGAGTATGATTATGTGTTACTTTGGGATGAGTTTGTAGATGGTAGAGAATGACATGTTTGCATTCCATAATGCCTAATTGCATTTAAATATGTGAATTTAGAAAGAATTATAAGCATGAAACCATCTACATGCATACATATTCATAAGAGCACGAAAAAGCTCTAAAATATGTTAAAGAGAAAATAGAAAGAAGTGAGAATATTAAAGATATTCAAATCTGAATTTTTCTTAAAGAAGTGTAAAAAAAAGATAAAAAGAAGAGAAGGTTGTTGCAATGGGGAGCCGTGAGTGACATAGTCCCACATGCATGCCGCCTTTAGCGAGCGGCCTCAGAATTCAGAAAGAAGAATTGTACAGTCCGTTAGAAGTGCGTGTGGATGAGGACTGCACCCAGAATTAGAGAATTCATTCACACGGCCAAGGCTCCAAATCCATGCCTCAATCGAGTTCGATCGGCAAGAATAGAAAGAAAGAATAAAAAGAAAGAATGAATGAATAGAAAAGAAAGAAAGAATAGAAAGAAAGACTAGAAAAGAAAGAAAGAAATAAAGAAAAGAAACAGAAAACAAAATAAGAAAAATAGAAAAGAAAATGCATAATTTATGCATTTGTGCATTTGCATCATGAATATGCATAATACCATACTCATTATCATGGGCAGTGAAAAAAATTAGAAAATAGAGAGAAAAACAGAGACCAAAACAGAGAAAGAATAGAGAAAGAACGAAGAAAGAATAGAGAGAAGAACAGAGAAAGAATAGAGAATACTCGAGAAATGAGTTGTAAGGAAAGAAAATTTAGGATTTAAGCAACAGAGAGAGAAGGGTAGCATAGCAGGTTTACTTACTAAGCCATTAGTGCTCACTCCGTTGTTTTTAATGTTTTGTAGGTAATATGTGAGATGCGGTTGCTCGGAACGTCACGCAGTGGAAGGGTTGGGCTACACTGTCAAGTTGCTATTTTTTAGAATATTTTGTAAATATTTGTATATAAAGAAAAATTAAATATGGGCCCATACTTTATTACTCGTATATATATGTGTATTTTCTTATATATATTCTTAATGAGTTTTAGTAATTATTTTACGAGTATACTAGCTAGAAAGAAAACATTACATTGAGTACCCCAATGGTAGTTCGGTCTCTTGATCCTAAAAATGATCAATTTCGTCCTAAAGAAAACGATGAAAAGATACTTGGTCCTGAAGTATCATATCTAAATGCAATAGGTGCATTATTATATTTGACACAATATACGAGACCGGACATAGCATTTGTAGTGAATCTATTGGCAAGATTTAGCTCTGCACCAAGTCGTTGACATTGGAATAGGATCAAACATGTCTTTGGTTACCTTAGTGGAACAAAAGACTTGAGATTGTTTTATCCAAGAAAATCAGTTAATGATCCTTAATTACTTGGCTATACATATGCTAGGTACCTTTTTGATCCTCATAAAGCCCGCTCGTAGACGAGATACGTTTTTACTTACAATAGTACTGCAATATCATGGCACTCCACAAAACAAACACTGACTACCACTTCCTCCAATCACTTTGAGATTCTTGCGCTTCATGAAGCTATCCGAGAATGCATATTGTTAAGATCTGTCATCCATCATATTGAAAGTACATGCAAATTGCCACATACCTCAGATGCTCCCACAGTTATGAATGAAGACAATGCAACATGTATTGCTCAAGTCAGGGGAAGATATATTAAAGGAGACAGAACCAAGTATATTTCGTCAAAGTTCTTTTACACTCACGAATTCCAACAAAATCAAGAGATTGGTGTCAAACAAATACGCTTCAGTGGTAATCTTGCAAATTTATTCACTAAGACCTTACTGACATCAACATTTGAAAAGTTAGTGTATAGCATCGGTATGCGATGGCTCAGTAAGTTGCTAAAATAATTCTGCCATCATGAGGAGGACCATTGATCCAGAGAAGCATTGATTATAGGGAGTTTTTAGAAAAGGTTTATTGTATTGGACAGATGTGCACTATATTCTTTTTTCCTTGATCAGGTTTTATCCCACTAGGTTTCTTGACAAGGTTTTTAATGAGGCAGTATGAAACATGTCTAACTTCATGTTATAGTTTCATTGTAGAGTTGTATTTCTTTACTTAGATTTTTCCCCACTAGGTTTTTTCTTAAGTAAGGTTAAATACAATTATTTGTAAATAGTAGAGGTCCAAGGGGGAGTGTTGTAAAATAGTGTGAACCTCCACCGCTTTGAATTTGAGGCGGTGGGATAATCAAAAGGGGGAGGGGTGTATTCTGTAAAGACCCCCACTAAATAAATGCAAAAATTTGAGAAGTTTAATAACACATCAATTAAGTCTCATAGCTCTCAATTCTCTTGCTTTATTCCTTCTCTCTCTAATTTGTTAATTTATTCCCTTATTTGAGTTAATTATTATAAAACAATTCTCCAATAATTTAGAATCATAAAGTGATCGTTTTAAATTATAATTTAATTGTATTAGATATAATTTTTTTTATCATATAAAAAACTGATTTAAAAATACAAAAAGCCCCAAGCAAATACTAAAACCCAAAAAAGAACCTGATAATAATGATTAATCAATAATAGTTTGTTAAATTTCAAAATTTTAAAATTAAAATAATTGACGTTTTGAACTTATCCTATCATCGCAGACAACCACCGTTGGTAATTAATTATATTTAATATTAATATATCATAATTTTTTTTTAATATAATTTTAAGGTTATTTGACATTACATTTTGAAGTGATTATAATTTCAAAACAAACAAAAATGATGCAAATCGACTTTGGAGGTAGCAGGCGAAGGTAGCTGCTAGAACAAGGACCATCAAACTACATTTTCTGGAGGAGTACAGCAACAGCTAGCAAAGCAAGTAAGCAACAGACTTATCTCAAAATTATTTTCTACTTATCTCTTGAGAATCCAGAAAGTGTAAAACTTTCAAGAGAAACAAACAGAAAATTTGAGAGAAGATGATATTTTCCAGAAGTGAAACTTTTAAGCAAATACTTTGAATATGAACTTGAAAGAACGGAGTCTTAAGCTCCTCTCTGCTTAGTTGCTACTAACCCTTGATCTTGTTCTCAATTTCGCAACAATCTTATACCATCTTTTTAGCTTGCGGGAAATGCTGAAGGAAAATGTTGACATAATCAACTCGCATAAGAGGGAATATTTCGCAGACACAAACAAGCAGAGAGGCACTATAGGTAATCCAACCACTAAAGGAAGTACCCAGTTTGAGTTTCTTTCACGAAACACCAGATAAAGAGTGGCACAAAACGCTATCATCAGAGATGCTATAGAGTAGAACAACATAACATAGCACCACGTTAACTGCTTGGGCAGGGAAAAAAGAAAATCTTCTTCTCCATAGCGTGAAGTGAGGATGGATACGAACATTATGATGGCCCCAATTGATGTGAAAAAACAGAATGAATTAAAAATACTAAAGATTGTGAAGGCTGTCTGTTCGTACAAATTTGGGTGGCCATCATCGTTGTAATCACCTGGTATAGTGATTGCTGCTGCAAATACTATTGTGGCAATGAATGATGCTGCTAGTGAGCATGAAGATGCTGCACCTTTTATCCATTCCTCACCTTCTTTTATGAGTTCTTTATGTTCCTCAATAAATACCATTCTTGGAGTTTTTCCTTCCGAATTTTTTTCCAATCGATAGTCAGGCGGCACCCTTTTCTCTACTTTCTGCATTTAGATAAATTTTATAACCACATCAATATATTGGAAGAGTGAAATTATAGTCAGAGATTCAGCGCAGACTTCTAAAACCGTCTTATACCAATTTCTATTTGATGTACAGCAACAGATGGACAACATCAGCTCAAATTTAATAGGTGAATGAAAATAAAGTAAATAAAACTCATATTGTTAAATTAAATTTATATTCTTAGGTAGGGAAAAGCAATTCATAATAGAAGATTACTAAATATTTAGCACCATGTAATGTTTACATCAAAAGTCTTACCTTAAACCACTGTAACTCATGAAAGTTTCAAAGAAAAAGAAAGAAAGAGTAAAGAGAACTTTGAAGAAAACTGCAGATCTGATAAAATTGAAAATTGAATTTCGTACAGGTGTTTTAGCTTCTCTTTTATATTAAGAGGAAGAGAGCTACTTTGACCTTGCAGTAAAGTGAAAGAGTAAAGTTAAGAATGCAACATGCTGCAATTACACAAATGACCTTTTACTAACATTCCCCCTTAAGCCATACTGTCCCTTCTCAAAACAACTAATTCTGATCATTTTGTGGTTAACATTCCTCCTCAATTCATACTATCTCTTCTTGGATTAATCTCAGTTCTTGCAAAAAAATTCTGGGCAGCAAATTCTGAACAGCATGCAGATTCTGCAATGTTGAAAAATAATTCCTGCATTTCACTTCTTCTGGACAGTAAGCAGATTCTGCAATGTTGAAAAATAATTCCTGCATTTCACTTCTTCTGGACAGCAAATTCTGAACAGCATGCAGATTCTGCAATGTTGAAAAATAATTCCTGCATTTCACTTCTTCTGGACAGCAAATTCTGAACAGCATGCAGATTCTGCAATGTTGAAAAATAATTCCTGCATTTCACTTCTTCTGGACAGTAAGCAGATTCTGCAGAAATGCAATTCTCCAACCAATTCTGCATTTCTGCATTTCACCAACAAAGAGAAATTCTGCATTTCTGCATTTCACCAACAAAGAGAAAATCTAACTCTGCATTTCATCAACAGCCAATTCTGCACACTCTGCATTTCTTCAACAGCCAATTCTGCACACTCTGCATTTCAACAACAAACAACTCTGCAAAAGAAATTCTGACTGCATTTCATCAACAGCCAATTCTGCACACTCTGCATTTCAACAACAAACAATTCTGCAAAAGAAATTCTGACTCTGCATTTCATCAACAGCAGCTAATTCTACAATTCAATCCATCAACCATTCAATCAGCAAACAATTCTACAGCTCTGCACAGCATAATTGTGCAGACAATTCTGCATTTCATCAACAAACAATTCTGTAATTTGTGCAGACAATTCTGCATCATTTCAACAGCAGCTAATTCTACAATTCAATCCATCAACCATTCAACAGCAAACAATTCTACAGCTCTGTACAGCAAAACAATTATGCATTCACCAATCAATCAACCCTTAAACAGTAAACAATTCAATCAACCCTTCAACAATCAAACAATTCTCCAATTCTGCACAGCAAACAATTCTTCATTCACCAATCAACCAATCCTTCAACAGCAAACAAAGGGAAAACATTTACGAACTGCCAACTCTGAAACTTAACATGCAATTAATTCTTTCTTTCTTCTATTGATCTGACCATATTTATCTCTGCCACATTTAATTTCATTTTCAATTCTTGAAATTGAGCAGCAGATAGGGGCTTGGTTAAAATGTCGAATCAAGTTTTGAAGGCCACATATTGCTTGAAAGTTTCTTAGCAAGCACTTGATCCCTTATGTAGTGAGCATCAATCTCAATATGCTTTGTGCGTGCATGAAAACAGGATTGGCTGCCAATGCTCCAAGATCGATGTTATCACACCAGACCATGGTGAAGAGCTCAAGACAACTCCTAACTCAGAAAACAAGCTGTCCAGCCAAGCCAGTTCAGTGTGTGTGCAAGTGCTCTGTACTCAGCTTCTGTTGAGGATAAAGCCACCACCTTTTGCTTTCGAGAACTCCATTGAATCAAGTTGGGACCTAAGAAAACACAGTACCCACTTGTGGATCTCCGATCATCTAAGTTACTTCCCCAATCAGCATCGGCATAGCACTCTATACTTATAGAAGCAGTTGGTCTGAATTGTAACCCATGAAACTGAGTGCCTTTGATGTATCTTAGCACTCTTTTACATGCCTGCCACTGAAGTTCAGAAGGTGCTTGAAGATATTGACTAAGCTTATTTACCGTAAAGCTTATGTCCGGCCGAGTTAAAGTCAAATATTGTAAAGCTCCGATGGTGCTTCTATAGAGACTAGGATCCAGAAATAACTCACTGTCACCTATAAACAACTTGTTTCCAATAGCCATAGGGGTTGGACACGAATGAGCATCTTGCATTTTTGTTTTAACAAGAAGATCAATGATATATTTAGTCTGTTTTAGGTGAAGCCCTTCTGAATTTCTTGTTGCTTCCAATCCCAAGAAATAAGAAACTGATCCAAGACTTTTTAATGCAAACTGATGATTCAACCCTTCAATAAGTTGCTGAATTGATGATGTGTTTGAACCAGTAACAAGTATGTCATCCACATAAATAAGGACATACAAAACCTGAGAGTTATCCTTGTAGATGAACAAACTTGAGTCAGAAATCGAGTTCACAAATTTTCTGTCCAACAAGGCCTGCTTAAGTTTGTCAAACCAGGCCCTTGGGGCTTGTTTCAGACCATAAAGAGCCTTTTTAAGCTTGCACACATGAAAGGGATACTGAAAACTCTCAAAACCTTCAGGTTGTTTCATAAAAACTGTTTCACTTAGAATGCCATTGAGGAAGGCATTATTGATATCAATTTGTTGTATATCCCATCCTTTGGAGACAGCAAGAGAAAAAATAATTCGGATAGTTGAGGGTTTGATAACAGGGCTGAATGTTTCAAAGTAATCCAATCCTGGAGTTTGCTGGAAACCTTTGGCTACTAATCTAGCCTTATATTTTTGTAAACTCCCATCAGCATGAAACTTGGTTCTAAAGACCCATTTGTTGCCAACAATATTCATATCTGATGTTTTAGGAACTAATACCCAAGTGTCATTAGCCATTAAAGCATTAAACTCTTCCTGCATTGCCTTATTCCAGTCAGGATGAGCTAGTGCTTCTATTCCTGTGTTTGGTTCTGAATGAGCAGGTTTTGAAATGACAAAGGCAGTGGTATTTTGAGATGGTGGCTGAAAAGCATTAGTGTTAAAGGTAGCTGTAGGTTTAACCAAATTTTCCTGCATTGCCTTATTCCAGTCAGGATGAGCTAGTGCTTTTGTTACTGTGTTTGGTTCTAAATGGGCAGGTTTTGAAATGACAAAGGCAGTGGTATTTTGAGATGGTGGCTAAAGCACATTAGTGTTAAAGGTAGCTGTAGGTTTAGTGTCATCAGTGTTTTGGGAGGCTGCAGTGGTATGTGAAGTACTAAGGGCTTGTTGGGAGGCTGTCTTGGCTCTAGTTTGCATGGGATGTGTATTGGTGGAAGAGATATGCAGTGGATGTTTTTCAGTAGAAAACTGTGATAAGTGCAAGTCAATAACAAGTGGACAGCTAGAAGCAAGTGGACAGTTAGATGAACTCATTTGTGTTTGACCTTTGTATGTCAAAGGAGAAAAAGAGGTGAGATCAACAACTAAAGGACAATTTAATAAAGTTGAAGAGGATGTAATGGGCATGCATAATGAGGTTCTAGGATTAGAATGATGTAAGGATGTATTGGAACAAGGAGATAAAGTAGTTGAAGAATGAAGTGAAGGAGAAGAAGATGACTTACCAACTGCTGAAGAAGGATTTGGTGGAGGGCAGTTCTCTGCAGGAGCAACTTGTGGCCTGTTATCAGTTCCTGATGGAATTAACACAAAAGGAAAACTGGAGACTAAAGGATTAAGACCTGAAGAACTGAAAGATGCTGGAGAATTTTGAGGATTTTGAGAAGTGGGAGGCTTGGACACTTGAGAACCGAAACCATAAGCAAATGGAAAATCTATTTCATTAAATTGAACACTAGGTGTAATAAAGATTCTACCATCAGAATTGAGACATTTATAACCCTTGTGAACAAGACTATAACCCACAAAAACACACTTGGAGGAGTGAAAACTAAACTTGTGTTTTTGAAAATCTCTCAAGTATGGAAAACAAGCACACCCAAAGACTTTAAGAGTTGAGTAAAGAGGCTCATGAAAAAACAAAGTTTGATATGGAGAGATAAAATTCAGAACTGATGTAGGTAGTCTATTTATGAGAAAAATAGTAGACTCAAAGGCTAACCACCAAAAATGTAAAGGCATAAATGCATGTGCAAGAAGTGTAAGGCCAGTTTCAGCAATATGTCTATGTTTTCTTTCACTCCTACCATTTTGTTGGTGAACATAAGCACAAGAGTGCCTAAAAAGTATGCCAGCATTGGTTAGGTAAGGAATTAAACCCTTGTATTCAGCTCCTTGATCAGATTGTAAACATTTCATCTTATAATTGAATTGTCTTTCAACCAAATGATGGAACTTAATAAAAACAGAGTGAACTTCAGCCTTACTTCTTAAAGGAAACATCCATGTAAATCTACTATAATCATCAATGAAGTGTATGTAGTATTTAAAGCCTTCTAAGGAAGTGACAAGAGCTGGACCCCAAATATCACTATGAACTATTTCAAGTGGTTGAGTGGCTCTATTATGGGAAATAGGAAAAGAATTTCTGTGTATTTTGCCCATTTTGCAAGCATCACAAAAACCTAATGAAGAGTAGAAATTAGCCTTGGTTGAGGTTTTAAGTAACTTAACCAAAATTTTGTGTAAGATTTCTGCATGGGGATGACCAAGTCTATTGTGCCAAAGTATTAAAGAATTATCCTTAGTGTTGGTGTCTTGAGAAGTTGAAGGTGTGTGAGATATTAAGTCATGGATATGATCAATGGGTTGTGCACTCTTGAAAACTGAACCAGAACTAAGTGACTGTGTGCTTTGAGAAACTAAACCAGAATTAGATGACTGTATGGCTGAATGAGCAGAATGCAAATGATGTCTGTCAATAGAATGCAAATGAATATTGTCAGCATTAGAATCAGCAGATGTAGAACAAGAGTTAGCAAAAACATTTCTTTTATTCATATCAAAGAAATTCTTCTTACAAGTATCAGAATCAACAACCATGGCATTAGAGTTGATAGACTTCAATAGAGAAGAATTACATGGATTCTGTTCAGATACATTAGATTGAAAATCAACAGTGCCTAAGTTGACAGACTTATTACCAACAGCAATGACTGGCAACTCAATTTTATTGTTCTTACAAGCCTCTAAATTGACAGACTTATCACCTAAGGAAGTAACAAACGATTTGGGATCTAAGGAAACAGAAGACTTAAGCTGAGAATGAGCAAACTTAGGACTAAGTGATTGACTAGCGGGAACATGCAACTGATATAGGCCTGCTTTAAGTCCTCCCCTGCAAGCCCGCCTGGTAGCCTTGTCCTTAACGATTACAATGATTAGAGTCAAATTCAACAACAACACTATTATCTTGAGTAAGTTTAGAGATACTAAGAAGATTTTTGGTTATCCTAGGCACACATAAAACATTTTTCAAGAAAATGCATTTGGATTGAAGAGAACTAGGTAAAAGAGAGAAACCAACATGAGATATATTTAAGGACTCACCACTGCCTACTTGCAATTGATCACTCCCATCATAGCTTCTACTGATAGCAAGCTGGTTAAGATCTGAGGTAACATGGTCAGTAGCACCTGAATCCATGTACCAGGCTGGATCAGGTGGAGTTGTTGAGTTAATGGTCATAGGTGTGAGAGTGGAGGTCTGAGGAAAAGGAGATGAATGTGCAGTGTAGTAGGCTTGGTTTGGTGAGTTAAATTGTTGGCGGGAGCAGTGAGTCTTTGGCGTTGTTGGGGGAAAATGTGGTGAGTTTTGTAGGTTGGTGTGAGGTAGTGTCTGTGAAGAAGGATGGGTGTGTTGATGAAAATTTGGTGAATTCATTCCATAGGAGGTAGTTGTTGGATGAGATGGTTGAAAATTATTGGAAGGTTTGTTATGGTACTGGGAAAAAGCAGGATCAGAACCAAATTGGTGATTGGATGAACTAAGTTGGTGAGGTGGAACTCCATTGTAAGTTGAGTTGTAACGGTGGTAGCACTGTACTGCAGTATGACCTATTTTGCTACAAACTTGACAGACTGGTTTGCCTCTATTATTTGCTCGACCTCTGCCTCTGTTCATTGTGTTAAATCCAGGTGGTCGATAAGTAGAAAAAGAACCATCTGACCAAATAAGTTTACTTGTTCGGGTAAAGTGTGTAGTGAGGAGTATAATAGGGAAGTGGTGAGGTTTGTGGTAAAGGTGTTGGTAACTGATTTGTGTGTGACGATGAGATAGGGAAACTAGACGATATTGTCCCTGTGGTGACAGATAAGGACTTATTAGTGGAGGTGTTTAGTGAGGCAACATGTGCTGAACTTAGTGTAAAATCAGGGGAGTTGAACTTCTCTAGTCTCATCTCATACTTCTGTAATAGGTACTGACTTCTCAGAGTGGACCGAGTCAAATTTTGACTCATTGCGGAAGTCGATTAACAACAACGACATCAAACTCCGGACCTAAACCATCTAATACATGTTGAAGCAATTCATCATTTGTGATTATGTGACCACTGGCCGACAAGCTCTCAGCAAAACTTCTCATTTTCTTAATGTAATCACTAACACTAAGATTTCCTTTTTGTGTATTTTGAATCAAGTTCTTCAAGTGTAGAGCCCTAGCTTTAGATTCAGTTAAAATTCATGTTCTAATGCAAACCAAATCTCAGTCGCAGATTTACATTTAGAAACATTACTGAATATACACTCTGAAATTGAAGCTAAAAGCCATGTAACAAGGAACTTATCTGTTTTCTTCCAAGCAATATACGCTGGATTGATCTTCTCTCTGGCTAGGGTTTCCATCGAACTTTTCGCACTCAAATCAGATGAGGACTCTTCATCGGAGACAATCAGAGGTTCAGGACAAGGATCAAGACCGGTCAAGTGTTCCTCAAGTTCGTGAGCTCCTACAATGATAATACTTGAGATCGCCAAAATTGATAGTTGTCTCGTAGTTATCCCTTGTCAATTTCGGACTAATCACTTGAAGACTTGATGAGAAAGCAGAAGAGTGGAAACTAGTGGAATTGCTAATCAATTTCTCCATGTTGTTAGATGATTGGAATTTTCCAGGAATCTCAGCCATAGACGTTTGTCTTAGGCTCTGATACCATGAAAGTTTCAAAGAAAAAGAAAGAAAGAGTAAAGAGAACTTTGAAGAAAACTGCAGATCTGATAAAATTGAAAATTGAATTTCGTACAGGTGTTTTAGCTTCTTTTATATTAAGAGGAAGAGAGCTACTTTGACCTTGCAGTAAAGTGAGAGTAAAGTTAAGAATGCAACATGCTGCAATTACACAAATGACCTTTTACTAACAACTCATGCTGCATATCAAGAGCTGCACTTGGAAGCTGGTTCGATTGACTTTTGGGTTTTCCAGCTAAGTGCAAGACATTGTTCTTGTCAATGTCTTGAGACCGTAATAACATGTGTTTATAACCACTCCTACCACATATGAGGCGTAATACCTTCTTTTGACGATTCATAACTGCCAAATGGAGTATATTGTGATTATTTTCATTTGTAAACCAAATTGCATCAGGATATGTTTCCATAATCTTTTCCACAACTTCGCAAACCCCCAATTCTGCCGCTAGAAGGAAGGGTCCTTTCAGTATCGAGGAATGATCTGAACTCTTTGCAATTTCCATGCACAAGTGTTTGACAAGTTCGAGTGCTTGGTGATGCGTCGACTCTGTCTCTTGTTTTTCTTTTATATAGTCAAGTAAAATATCGTAAGTTAATTAGAAGAAAACAGTTTATTAAATTCTTAAAATATATGAATTCACTTATAACTCAACCAATCACTAAAAATGATTAATTAACGTGAATTATATAAAAATGAGTAAAACTGTCATATTCTCCCAATTAATTTAAATAAAACCTAAAGTAAGAGGCATTAGCCGATCTATTAAATTGACATAAAATCGATGTTTTCTGAAAAGAAGAAAAAAAGTACAAATGTGTAATTCTTAAATCAATTTACATATAGTATATTATATTAATATAATGTAATGTAAGTCATTAAAAAGCTCTACTAAATCGTTAAATTCTTCTCTTGTCCATGTGAAAACATATAAATATATTCATCCGCATATTATTGTTTACTAATATTATGATGAACCAAGGGAAATTTCCTATCCCACAACAGAAATTGAAAAAAAAAAAAAAACATAATTTAGAGAACAAATAACTGGATATTCATGAGTTATTGGATTATAGAAGATTAGTAACTAAATATGAAATATGTACTCATGCTTGAAGAATTGATAAAACTTTGGCATTTTAAATATTATTATTGATTCTTATAATTTTCTAAGATTAGAATAATAATCGAGGGTCAGCTTAAATATTATAAATAAAGATCAATAAAATATAGTATTACAAATAAAAATAATTCATGTCGCATATTAATTGATATTTATGCAAATAAATAAAGCTTTGACACATCTTGAAATCTTATAATTTATTAGGAAAAAAAAATATTAAGGCAATTTTATGTTTTTATTTTCTACTAGCTAGTATTACATAATCTTGAAAAGTTAATAACCTTTATTAGTAGTTTTCATATTTTAATTTGAAAAACATTGAAAACTATATTAAGTGTTGTATTGGTGTTTCTTAAAAAGCTGTTAGACATATAAACTTAAGAATAAATTTAATTAACATGATTTTTTATGTTTCATGAAAGAGATATTGTCCTATATACTAGTTCTACTAATTTTTAATTCTTAAAATGTTAAGGTTTTGTTTAACATACATATTTAGTTATAAAATCACATGATTTACTCTAATTGTCTCTAATAAAAAATAATAAAGACAAAAATAACCAAAATGCAGTTAGACTATGAAGTCTAACACCAGCAAGCAATTCTTAGAAGATTGGTATTTATAAAATATTTACTCACGCTTATCAGATATATAATCTTTGAAGAATTGCAAAAACTTTCGCTTTGTTTGTTGTCCACTCCGAAATGCCGATGGCTTTCCTGCTATTGTACTCAAAACAAACTCACCAGTAGGTAACTGCTTCGTAGCTAAATTTCCACGTATTTGAAGCACTTTTAGTGCCAAGCCTGAGACGTAATGATGGGCAAGAAAAAATGGCTTAAAAATACATCAATATATATAGTAAACACTTGGAAGTTATCTCATTCAAATCTAGTAATACTTAGTAGCGAATGAAAGAATAACTTACCATAAAATCCAGCAATTATAAGCGAATTTAGGAAAGAAACGCCAGAGTCATCACTAAAACCTGTTAAATCGGCATAATCAAGTAATAGCTGTTCGAAAGGCAATAAAAATTCAATCATCTTCTTTTGGCCATGTCGAGCTGCCTCAATCAAAGGTATTCTTTTAGAATTGTTTGAATCTTGAATTAAAGTTTTATGTTTATTTTTCATCAATATCATGAAGGCTGCTCGTACATTTCCAACAATTGCAGCAACGGAAAGAATCGTGTTGCCCTCTTTATTTTTCTTTACCAATAGGTCATCATCAATTGGCATCTGATCCAATAGATACTTGACAATATCATTTGCCTTGCATGTCCCAATCCCAACAGCTACATGAAGAGCGTGTCCCGATTCTGATGATCCCGGCTTTTAGTGCCTCTTTATTATCATGACAGATATGTAGTGCAGTTTCAGCGCCTTGAGTATAGCTTTATATAGCGACAAGTATTTCTCGCATTGCTCTGCAATAAAAGCAAACATAAAATTTTCATACTTGTTTTAATTTGGTTGGTTGGATTATTTATTTACTTCTGAAAATTTATTTTAATTTCGTACTACTTACCCCTATCCTCATCTGGTAATGCGGTAGGCTGTGATGAAGAAGAGGCAATTAGTTGTAATGAAGAAGAAGCGATAAACTGTAACGAAGAAGAGATATTGTAGTTTTGTAGCACATACCTGTGTATTTCCTTGGAACTCTTTTTTTGTAACGCTGTCCATGCTTCTTTTGCCGTCTTAACTTCATAAATTTTTGAAAAAATGTCATACTCCACCGCCTGTTGAAGGATGTAAAGTGCTGCTGCATTTTTATTTTTCGCCTACTTTCTTTCAAGCCACATTGTCGCTCAGATAGAGTGGAGGTTGTTGTGAAGTGAATGCTGAAACGGCGTCGTCCTGAGTTAAATGGAACGGTGTCGTTTTGAGACAGCCCATGAGTGATCCTGACCGTGAATTCAGAAGGAGAGCCAACGGCTGAGATCATGCCTAAAGTCAACACTATAAAAGGTTTAGGGTTTCATATTGTAACAGTAGATCGAATAACGAGTTGAGAGAGCAGTTTTTCGTTTTTCTGTAGAAAATTAGGGTTCTTTCTTTGGGTCTGATTCTTCTGTGTAATCTGTGGGTTATTGAGTGATTTGGGGTTAATCAATCAAGGGAAAGAACTGTTGTGTTCTTGGTATAGGATTTCCAGGTTAGAGGAGTCCTAGGGCAGATTACGGGTTCAGAAAGTGTTATTCGATATGGGTTTCTTGGAGAGTCTTTCTCTTGTAATTCAGACTGAAATTCTGGTGTTCTTTAATCATAGTGCAGCGAACTCTCTTTCCAGAGTTCAACGTGGATGTAGCTTGCTCTAATCGGGCAAGTGAACCACGGTAAAAGTTTCTGTGTTGTTGATTGTGGTTTTTCTTTTATTTCTTGTTTGGTTCAGTTTGCATTATAGGTTGATTGCATAACTGTGGTATCAGAGCCATCATGATAGGGAGAAATCTTGTTTGAAACTGTTCAATTTTTTGACAGATCGAAAAATTAGGGTTTGCTCGAAAAATTAGGGTTTCTCAGATTTTAGGGGTTTCTGAATCTAAAGGTTCCTAGAGTCTTAGAACGTTGATTCTTACTGAGTCTTGGGGTGTTCTTTGTGAGATTAGATCACAAACACTGGTGAAGGAAGAGTAACTGGGTCAGTGACGTGAGTCTGTACTTGCACTGTTCTCTTTCGATTGTCTATCCAGTTTAAGGGTATAAAGGCTGGAAACCAGTGACCACCTGAAAAACTGCCTGGCAGTATTTGGCAACTTCTGGTGTAACAACGCCACTTACTCCTTATACTGTATTACACTTTCTTTATAATATCATGAGCACTACATGTATGGAGATCTCCCAATACGATGGGAAGATCGATTTCGGGAGTTGGAAGAAGAAAATGAAGGCTCTGCTTTCACATAACAAAGTCGCCCTGACACTGGAGAAGGATCCAAAGAAATGGTCTGAGGAGAAATTGAAGGAGAAGGAGGAGATTGATGAAGCTGCCTACAATCTGATCGTGATGAACCTCTCAGACAGCGTACTGAGAAAGGTTGATAGAATCGAAACCCCTCTAGGGTTATGGGGTAAACTCGAAACTTTGTATGCACTTCAATCTGCACCTAACTTAGCTTTTCTCAAGGGTGCGTTGTTTTCTTATAAAATGGATAGTAGCAAGACAATAGAGGAGAACCTAGATGAATTCCTAAAAATGACCTTAATTTTAAAGGGTACAGACCAGGAACTAGGAGAGACTAGTCTAGCCATGATTCTGTTAAACTCCATTACTGAGGATTATCTAGTTGTTAAGAATGCACTTCAGTACTCCGATACTGTTCCTAGTGTTGACCTGATTGTGGCTGGTCTTAAGGCTAGAGAACTTGAGTTAAAAGTCCAAAAACGGAGTGGGAGCAACCTGTTTGTTAGGGGAAAACCAGATACCTTTCAATCTAGTAAAGGCAGTCAACCTAGCCAGGGATCCAAAAACAAGAAACGGGGTAAATGGAACAATAAGCATAAGGCAGAGTCTAGAAAGTGTTTTTTCTGTAATAAAACTGGTCACCTGAAAAAGAATTGTTTTGAATGGCTTAAGAAACAAAAACAGGGAAACACAGAGAGCAACCTAGCCTCATCCAAACACTTAGCTGAAGAAATAGAGGTCCTTACTGTCTCAGTTACTGACAATACAAGAGAATGGGTGTTAGATTCTGGGTGTTCTTTTCACATGAGTCCCAATAGGGACTGGTTTCATGACTTTGAGGAATATGATAGGGAGACTGTGTTCATGGGGAACAACAATGCCTGTAGAGTCAAAGGTAAAGGCAGTATAACCCTTAGAATCTGTAGTGGGAAACTAATAAAACTTACTCATGTTAGGTACATCCCAGATCTTAAAAGGAACCTTATATCCTTAGGAACCTTAAATGAAGAAGGATGCTGTTACAGAGCTGAAAATGGGTGGCTGAATGTGTATAGAAACCAAAATCTAATTCTGAAAGGAGAAAAAAGGAATGGATTGTACATCCTATGTGGGGAATATTATTCTGATTGCCTAAGTTCTTCTTCTGTCAGCCCAAATATGTCAGTAACACAAAAATGGCACCTTAGAATGGGACATATGAGTCAGAGGGGGCTAGATATCCTAAGTAACCAAGGCATGCTAGGAAAAGACACTGTTGCAACCCTAGAATTTTGTGAGAACTGCATTTTAGGTAAACAGCACAGAGTTAGTTTCCCAAAAGGTATACACTTGGCCAAAGGTTGTTTAGAATACATACACTCTGACTTATGGGGTCCTGAGAGAGTGAGGTCTCATGGGGGCAGTAGCTACTTCATGTCCATTGTAGATGACTTTAGCAGAAAATTGTGGATTTACACCCTTAGAACTAAGGACCAGGCTCTGTCTAAATTTCAAGAGTGGAAAGCCCTTGTGGAAAACCAACTAGACAGAAAGGTGAAAACCCTAAGGGCTGACAATGGATTAGAGTCCTGTAACAATGAGTTTGATCAGTTTGTAGTGAGCAAGGAATCCTAAGACATGACGATTGAGAAGAACCCCTCAGCAGAATGGGGTAGCTGAGAGGATGAACAGGACACTCTTGGAAAAAGTCAGATGCTTGTTGTTCACTTCAGGGTTACCAAATACCTTCTGGGGAGAGGCTTTGTCCACTGCAGCCTATCTGATAAATAGGAGCCCCTCAACTGCCATAAATTTCAAATGTCCTGAAGAAGTGTGGTCAGGAAGAAAGCCTGGGTTAAGCCATTTGAGAATCTTTGGGTGTACAGCCTATGCCCATACAGTGGGAGGAAAGTTAGAGCCTAGATCCACTAAGTGTGTGTTCCTAGGATATCAAGAGGGTACCAAAGGGTATAGACTCTGGGACAGAAAGTCACCAGGGGTAAAAATCATCATCTCCAGGGATGTGGTCTTTAATGAAGGAGAGTTCCCTTGTAAAACCAATGAACAGAACACTGATACAACCACCCCAACTGAACCCACCAAAGATACAACTGAGAGTACAACCATTGAGGTGGAGCCTGTGGGTCAGCAGGCTGAACCACCACAACCTAATGAGGAACATGCACCTGAAAACCAACCAGGATCAGAGGATCCTGGATCTGATAGTGAAGAAAATGATGCAGATGCCTCAGAGCCCCAACATGCACACTTAGAACACTATCAACTTGCCAGAGACAGAATAAGGAGGGAGGTAAGACCCCTTGCCAGGTTTTCTTATGCTGAACTAATATACACTGCTTTGCTTGCAGGAACAGGGATCCAAAGAATAGAACCAGACTCATATGAAGAAGCCATGAACTCTAAGGAAAGGGAAAAATGGAGGCAAGCAATGGAAGAGGAAATGAGGTCACTTGAGGTAAACAGAACCTGGTCCTTGGTCCCCAAACCCAAGGATCAAAAGCTAATCAAATGCAGATGGCTGTACAAGATTAAAGAGGGAGTTTCAGTTACGGACCCCCTTAGGTACAAGGCCAGGTTAGTAGCTAAGGGTTACACCCAACGTGAAGGAATAGACTTCAATGAAGTCTTTTCCCCTGTAGTCAAGTATAAAACCATTAGGTTAATGCTCTCCATTGTTGCCCATTATAACCTAGAGTTAGAACAGATGGATGTTACCACTGCCTTCCTGCATGGTAACTTAGAAAAGGAGATTTACATGAGCCAACCCCTAGGTTTTATTGATCCCAAGAAACCTAACCATGTGTGCATCCTGCACAAATCACTATGGTGGAATCAAAGTCCCAGAGACAGTGGTATAAAAGGTTTGACAATTTCATTGTAAGTATAGGATACACTAGGAGTAGATATGATAACTGCTTTTATTTTAATATGAATCATAATCAGCCTGTGTACCTTTTACTGTATGTGGATGATATGTTGCTTGTGAGTAAGTCTAAGTCTAAAATTCATGAGTTAAAGTGTCAGCTTAGGTCAGAATTTGACATGAAGGACCTTGGAAATGCCAAAAGAATCCTAGGGATGGACATTCTCAGGAACAGGGACAAACATGAATTAATCATTAGACAGAAATCATACTTAGAAAAACTAGTGACTAAGTTTGGTATGGCTGACTCAAAACCAGTGTCTATGCCTCTTGCAAACCATGTTGTGTTAAATAAAAGTCAATGCCCCACAACTGAGTCTGAAATAATCAAAATGGAATCTGTTCCCTATGCTAATGTTGTTGGATCTGTGATGTATGGAATGATAAGCACCAGACTAGACCTGTCCTATTCTATTTCCTTACTAAGTAGATTCATGGCAAATCCAGGCGTGAGCACTGGATTGCCTTAAAGGGTGTATTAAGGTACATTAATGGTACCCTGAATGTTGGTCTAAACTTCTGTAAAAGACATAATACACTTGACTTGTGGGTTTTGTAGACTCTGATTTTGCAGGTGACAAAGACACAAGAAAATCCACTACCTCTTATTACTTTACCCTTGGAGGGAATTGCATTAGCTGGAAGTCACAACTTCAGCCCATTGTTGCCCTCTCAACTACGGAAGCAGAATATATTGCTATTGCTGATGTGTTTAAGGAAGCTGTGTGGCTTCAAGGATTGTTAGTGAAGTAAAACTAACTGATGGCAAGGCTACTGTATTCTCAGATAGTCAGAGTGCAATCCACCTTAGTAAGAATCCAGTTTATCATGAGCGGACCAAGCATGTGGATGTCCGCTTTCACTTTGTCAGAGATTTAGTAACACAAGGGGTAATCGATCTTGTAAAAGTTCCCACTGAAGACAATCCTGCCGATATGGGAACCAAGGTTGTTTCACTTGCAAAGTTCAAACACTGTTTGAACTTGCTGCATGTAGGATAACCTTTGAAGATCAAAACAATGATGGAAATGTTTGGGTTTACTGCTCTGTGAAGGTTTAGCATTCAAGGTGGAGATTGTTGTGAAGTGAATGCTGAAACGGCGTCGTACTGAGTTAAATGGAACGGTGTCGTTTTGAGACAGCCCATGAGTGATCTTGACCTCGAATTCAGAAGGAGAGCCAATGGCTGAGATCATGCCTAAAGTCAACACTATAAAAGGTTTAGGGTTTCATATTGTAACAGTAGATCGAATAACGAGTTGAGAGAGCAGTTTTTCGTTTTTCTGTAGAAAACTAGGGTTCTTTCTTTAGGGTCGATTCTTCTGTAACTGTGGGTTATTGAGTGATTTGGGGTTAATCAATCAAGGGAAAGAACTGCTGTGTTCTTGGTATAGGATTTCCAGGTTAGAGGAGTCCTAGGGCAGATTACGGGTTCAGAAAGTGTTATTCGATCTGGGTTTCTTGGAGAGTCTTTCTCTTGTAATTGAGACTGAAATTCTGGTGTTCTTTAATCATAGTGCAGCGAACTCTCTTTCCAGAGTTCAACGTGGATGTAGCTTGCTCTAATCGGGCAAGTGAACCACGGTAAAAGTTTCTGTGTTGTTGATTGTGGTTTTTCTTTTATTTCTTGTTTGGTTCAGTTTGCATTATAGGTTGATTGCATAACAGAGGTGTTGTCTGGAATAGAGATTCCCTCATTAACAATGTCCCATAAGTCCTGGGACAAAAAATATGTCTCCATCTTAATCCTCCAAGTATCATATTTTCGTCCAGTAAAGATGGGGATAGGAACAGAAAGTGGATTTAAGTTACCATTGGCCATGACGAGGGATTTGAATGTTTAGTGTAGTAAACCCTCCTGCCAATGTAATATATATAGAGAGTCAAGGGATCTTTCTTTTAGTAATAGATGGCAAATAGGCAAATATTCAACGGAGAAGGATTAGTTCCAGGCAAGTTAATACAATACTTGTTGATCCAATCTCATATTAAATTAGTTAGGTTATAAGTTAACAAAGGTTGATAATAATTTGCAAATGCAATACAAAAAAGATAATAATCAAATATTAAATTAAGCCACCCCTCTAACTTCTATTATTGAGCTTATTTAATCCATCACTATATGCTTGCAACAAAATTAGGAGGAAATGCTTTCAAAACGATTTAATTAAACCTTTTTTTTATTTATTAGAAAATATGATTAAAACATAATCTTTGAATGTTTCAATTTTGAGATAACATTATTTTTGTTTTATCAAATATGTTGACTCATATTATTGAATTTTACAATGACATTAAAGAGTTGAAATTAATCAGTTTATTAACATAATACTAAAAACCGATTATAGAGTAACCACGACGGGTTTAATTTGTTACTATTTCTTATAAGGGTAGCAGGATTGTCCAAGAAAATGAAAGGGGTTTTTAAGATTTGCCTATTAATTTAATGTTTAAGAAAGGACAAAATGTTTACAGTTATTTAAAACACGTCATGGGATTCGTAGTTTTTCACTAGTAATTTAGGTCAGGACTCAGGATTTAGCATTTCCTTCTTTTTTTATTATTATTTCTTTTTTCATTTCGCTTTTTGAGTGGTACACGGACTTGCACGTTGCTGGCAAGTTCTTTCAATCAGTATGCATTGACAAGAACCCATTAATCCCTATGTACTAATGTTCTTTCAATCAGTATAAGTTTTCCTTTATTTATTTCATTGCTCAATAAATCAACTAGATGTTATATATAATTAATACACTAGTTTTACCGAAAAGTGTATTCTTGTACTTTTCCACTGATGAATAAAAAATTAAAAAGAAAACAAGCGTTACCTAGGTGCCTCGCTGGCGACTTTGGCTAATGGCCATTAAACTTTTTTTTTTTTTTTTTTAAATTTTAAAAAATAGAGGAGAAATAAAAAATTTGTGTGAAATATTTTTTGTGGATTTCATTTGCTTAAGGTTTAATGATTTTTCAAAAATTTTTACTAATTATTTAACAAACAATGACGGAGTTGTAAAAATCCACCCTTGACAAAAATCCTTGGTCCACTACTGACGACAAGGGGGTAGATGTAAGCTTTGAAAGTTAGGGGTTGTGATGCTAAGGTGCCGTTGAGTCAAAAAATGGCATCGAAATCAATTTTTGTTGCCAGGCAAGTAGCGAAACGACAAGAGGCGACAACTTCTAACGCTTGCCGTCTCTTGCTAAAATGCGCTGATGCAATGTAGAATTGCCTTCTGCTAATATGGTTTGGCAAAAAAATTAGCCGAGCTCGAGCCCCGTGGTGATCGGCTTGGCTTGGCTCATTTGTAGCCCTCAATTCATAATCACAATATCTTTACTGGCTTTTTTCAGGTGTAAGATAAGACAAAACTTAATATTAATCACTTAGATACAAATTAATCTTATCTTCATATAAAATCCTAAAATATATATATTTAATAAGTAAATAACTTCTTAAATGCATAAACAAATATGATACTGGATTGAATAAACAAATATTAAATGAATAAAGGAATTTATTGTTAGTTTTTAATGATTACTATTAACATTTAATTACCAAAAAACATTTAATAAAGTTATTTTACATAATATCATGTTAGACAAATATTTAAATAATACATTATATAATTTTGTATTAAATAAAATTTTGTATAATATAAATATTGAAATAAATATGTTCAATTGGTATTATGGTGAATCACTTTTGCTGATCATTCGAGAACCTAATTTGTTGATTAAAATTCAAAGCTCCTGGATTTTCATTGTAGCGAACATAAACCTCATATAAACATATTGCTTACATGAATAAAATACTATACATTTCAGTATGTCTTGTAGTCCATTTTTTCTTCATATTATCTTTTTTACTAGTTATGATCGATGGGATATGACAAAATTTCATATATCAGTTAAATAAAAATATAATCTTCAAATGAATTGTAAGAATATATATTAGAATCATAAAAATATTTTAAATAATATATATTAGAATATATTATTATTAGTATCGAAATTTTTCCATATTGAAAATTGTAAAAATTTATCCTTTAGTATTTATGAGCCCAATAAATAGAAATCCCGACTTAAAAAATAAAGAACAACTACCTTGGTACAATTAGTAAATTAGGTCATAAATAGTTCTGACAAGATTTAACATGCATGATAAATATGTTGATAATAAATAAAGAAAAACTACCTTGGTACAATTAGTAAATTAGATATTAAATAGTTCTGAGAAATTAACATGCATGATAAATATTGATAATAAATAAAGAACAACTACCTTAGTACAATTAGTAATTAGATATAAATAGTTCTGAGATCATTCATGAGTTGCCTACGTCCTATACTAACACAAATACACAATAACTCAAGCTATGGATGTAATTAATGTTACCTTACTTACCTCCTCCAGCTGCCATCTGGTCTATTTTTGGATGGAATTAATTACTGATGTTACGTAGTTGGTGCATACACTGAGTCAAGATTAGTTACTTTGCCACTACCAAATTAGCTATTAATCACTTACTTTAATTGAAGTTTTTCTCTTAGGTACTGTAATCTTACTTCCATTTTATTTATGTATCTTCATTTATTGTTGATATATTAGATTTTAATGAATGTATATAGATCAACAAATATTAAAATAGGGGATATTAAATATTAAAAGGTGTTGGTGAGCATGATAAATGTTGATAATAAATAAGATTAAACAAATTTTGCCGCCCAAGGTTTGCCTTAATGACACTTTTCCACTCAAAAAGTTTCAAAATACCATTTTCCCACCCATAGGCTAAATAAATCCCGTTAACTATAGTATATATTCGTTGTAAAGACAAAAATTACTCTTTATTATTTGACTTAATAATTTTTTATTATTTTATTAGAATAATTACCTATATACCCCCTCTTTAAATATAAAATTACTCGTATACCCTCTAATATTTAAGGATATAAATTACCAATTTATTATTCGTTGTAGTTACTTTTAAAATTTGAAAGTTTTAAATTTAAAGTAATACTAGCCTTAAAAGAGGCATACAAAGAACCATACAAATAGTCAAATCCAGTCCTTAAAAGAAGGGAAAAAGAGAAAGAGTCTTTCAGAGACTGGATTTGACTCTTTGTATGTCTCTTTGTAAAGCTAGTATTACTCTTAAATTTATATACTGCTCTATCTATTGGTATTTATATTTAAGAAATTTTATCGATTTAAACCCAGTAAAACTTAGATTCGCGACTGATTTGCTTAAATAAGAATCCAGATTACAAAATTACAATGCATACATATTTAACAAATTTTATAAATTCAAACCCAATAAAAATAGGGAATTCAATATAAAGAAAGCAAAGCAATTCAGGTGATGTTCTTTTAAGACAATTTCTCATTCATTAAAATCCAAAAAAATATATATATATATCTTTCCCCATCCCACTTTCTAGCTCCTTGAAGCTTTGCTTTTCCTTTGCTTTCTGGATCTTCAAAACCTTTTGCTCTTCCAGCAAGGAAGCTCAAATCATCCTATCAAATGTTTCCAACAGCAAAAAAAAAATCAATTAAATTTGCTATTTATCACATTTAACCAGTGGATAGAAAACAATAAAAACTCAAACTTAAGTATTCACACTATCACAGCAGTACCTCTCCCTAACAACAGCTCCAGAACAAGTTTCACTTAACTAATCATTATTAAAGTGAAAACTCAACAACCCAATTGAATATTTACTGAAAAATGGATCCATTTTATGCAATGTACCTGTTTATGAGAAACGAGTGACTCCTGTGACTTGTCTCTTGGATATGAGGTGTGATATGATTTGATCAAGTTGATAAGAAAGGAGGGATGATCTGATCATAGTAGACAAGAAGGAAGGGAGGGATGGTGAGATTCGGATCAGCTCGGTGTCGGCCACCTGCTTTGGTGAACCCTGGGAGTTGTCGCCTTGTCGGTCGTTTACCGAGGTGAAACTTTTGAGGGAGAAAAGGCAAAAGCTTTTTTTAACCTAAGTCAAGGATACGTGGCAACCATTCAACCAAGATTTATAATTTTAAGTTTTGAATGTTGCGGCTTAGCGTAAATGGGTCATTCTGCCCTTATTCATAACTGAGTTTTCACCATCTTATCCTTTTTCAAAACGGAATTTACTAAGGGATCTGGTCTGTGGGTGGAAAAATAGTATTTTAAAATTTTTTGGATGAGAAAGTCAGGTATATTAAATATTAAAAGGTGTTGGTGACAATGATAAATGTTGATAATAAATAAATAACAAGTACATTGGTACAATTAGTAATTAGAGAATAAATAGTTGCCTACGCTCTTATAATAACACAATAACTAAGTCAGTTGATGCATGCAATAGTTCATATTGAGCAAAAAGATCAGGCAGATGAAGAGAAGAAAGATGCTTCATTTAAGGGAAGATGTTGAGCTGAAGATCAGGCAGATGAAGCCAAGATAGATGCTTAGTTTAAGGGAAGATATTGAGATAAAGTTTTCATCTTTTGTACAGTCGGGTATTTGTATGTAAGACTGTAGAGTTGGCTTGGGTTATTTTGCAAAACTCAAAACTATTGTAAAAACGGTGCGTTTTAAGCGATTAACTAAAATGCAGCAACAGTCGCGCGCTTTTACACTCCTCAATTAATGAACTTTCCCAAATTCAGTTCGAAACCCTCTTCAAGTTTTCTCTGTACTCGTTTGTCTTGGTTTTCTTTATTTTCTTGGAATTTCTTGAGTTCAAGAATATTATATAGTTACTTTGCATGTGCCAATTAGCTGTTAATCATGTGATCATTTCAATATGCATGGTTGATTGGTTTCCAACCAACCTGTTCCCCATATATAGTATCATCTCTTTAATTTCTTTGAAGTTTTTTCTTAGGCATTGTAATCTTACTTCCAGTTGATGTATCTATCTTCAATTATTGTTGGTGTTAGATTTATTTGATGCATCTTTCTTCATTAAATTAACAAAAACTGTTTCAATAACTTAAAGAGTAATTATTAATTTAATAGCTAAATCTTTTTAGGATGACAACTACCTTGGTTCAATCAGTAATTAGATAATAAATAAGTTTCAATTGAAAAATTAAAAGATCAGCTTGTACATATTTGAAATGTTACACTCTTTATTCTGAAATTTGTATTCAAATGATGGTAACTTTGTTTAGGATATGTCTTTATACGACGAACAAATAAGAGGATAATCTATTCTATATGCTGTTCAACCTAAGTGGAAAATGCCGAAGACTTTTGCACAGTGGACAGTGAGAAGTCCAAGAAGTGATTTTTCCTTTGAAGTAGAAGTTGCTACCCAAGTTATGACAATAAGATTGTTTTCGAAATATATATATATACATATCTTAGGATTAGACATGTGAAAAGGGTTGGGTCGGCACGACACAGCATGAGCCCAGCACGGTAGTTGTTTCATACTTTTTGACAGGAAGCCATTCAATCTCTATCGAAAGGAGTATTATATACACAATCTGGCCTTGCGTAGCCAAATCAAAGCCTCAATTGTTCTTATTTGTGTGTTTTGAAACTTGTATCATTTTTTCTTTTTTTCATAAAACTATATCCTCTTATTGATAATACCCAAGGTGAATAAAGTAAATTATTTATTTTTTGTGAGTTATCATAGTTAAAGTATGACTAGTTTTAGTTTGTCATAAGTATAAAATATTCTATTCGTGTTAGGACACCAAATTTGACTAGAATTAGAATTTAGCTTCAGAATTAAGAATATACTTTCAATTAATATTTTAGAAAGAAATAATAAGTCGGGTAAAAGTTTTTCTATATCTCTTTTGTGTTTGCTTGAGTTGGTGTCTCAAATTTTTATTTTATTCACAATGTTCCCACATCAACTATCGTTTATGCCATCTTTCCAATAAATATTATTTATTGGAAAGATGACTCATCTAAATTTAGGATACGTCTAACAGAGTTAATATTATTTCTCATTTCTCGTTACAATAAATATATTTGTTCTGAGTTTCCATATTACTCATACAAAAGAATAATATTTTTAAATACTAAGATTCTTATTCTTAAGACAAATCCTAACGCGAGACCCTGCCATTGCATCCGTTTGACCCAGCAACAACAAAATGGCATCTCAAGGTCACAGCTCGAGGTCGCCCGAATTGGCGACCACTTACAATCTGCTAAATTTTATAAAAGATTTAATAAATGAACACCCTACCCTTTAATATGAAAACACAAAGTCTTTATTTATTTATTTTTGGTGCACTAATGTCTTTGTCAATATTTGATATATTATTGTGCTTCGATATTATAATCTACTAAATTTTAAAAAAAATTAAGAAATTAAATCCCTTATCGGATAATTAATTTTCATCCACATGCTTTCGGTTTACAAATTTTAAGGACACTGTTTTAAATTTTGATTTCTCTCATTTCAAATATTATTATATTAGTTCTTTGATCGAGTAAAATGATAGTTGACTGTTGATTGACTTTTAAACTAGTATTAAAATGAAAAAAAAATAACTTCTTTAAAGTTATTAAATTTTATTAAACAATGATATAAAAATGTTTTTTTTTTTTTAAATTTGCAATAAAATTATTCGTGTATATATATATATATATATATATATATATATACACTAATAAAAATTAACATTATACCTTGTACATTACAAATCCACTTTAAATATATACAGTACAAATTAAAAAAAAAATTGTACTCCCTCAGTTTCTATATAAGTGTCGTTTTGAGTTTTTACACAGTTTTTAAGGAATAAAAAGTGTGTAGAGAATTGACTTTTTGGTGAAAAAAATTTGTTTCTCACTTTGCAAAACGTGTGTGAGACAGTGAAATATTAATTAAGAGAGAGACAAATTGTGAAAGAGAGGAGATGAGGGGAAGAGAAAGATAAAGAGAGAGAGAGGAGTGTGGGGCAGGGTAGAGAAAAAGGTGGAGAGAGGAGATGAGGGTAAGGGTGAAGAATGAAGAAGTGCGTCATTGAAAGAAGAGAACGTCACTTATTTTGAAACAAATTATCACCCTCAAAATGACACTTATATAAAAACGGAGAGAGTAATAAATTACATATTGAAATTAATAAACACATTAGAAAACCGAAATTAATATAAAAAATGTCATAAATTACAAATTAAATTAATAAACACATTACAAAACCAAAGCACAATGAAAAACCAAACATTCACATGTGACAGTAGCTGACCAAGTTATAGAAAAAGAAGACTTCTAATTCTGGCTAATGGCATCTACAAGGAATCTCTTACCGTTATTTCCTCCCACAAATTGTCATCTACAAGGACACATTATTTGACTTCATTAACTTCAATTTATTATTTTTAATTCCTAAATAAAAACACTTTTCCATTTATCACTTCCTTTCATATTTATCTCTTTTAAATTATTTTATTTAATAATTATCTTCTACCCAGCTTAACATTTTCATTCGCTGATCATCTCATAACTCTCCGCATTTGCTAAGCGCAATTTTGTTCATTTCTACTCGTTATGTCGAATCACTTATATTCACTTGAATAATTCTATGTACTAATATGAATATATGATGAATATTAATTTAAAAATAAATTTTACAATATTTTTTTTCTTTGAACTCATTAGTTCCTTGAGTGATTAGCTAATCTTAAGCACCCCCACGGTTTTGGGAAAGGATTATATAACCCGCTGCCGTTAAAATAGCGTGTAAAAAGGTCAAATAAATAAAGGGTATTTTGGTGATTATATTATCTACAGAACAAAGTCAAATAGGTCAAAGGTATTTAGGTAATTACATAAACAGGTCAAGGGTTTTCAAGTAATTAAATATTGTAAATTACATTTTTCTTTAATTTTTTTCCTACCCTTCTTCTTCGTCTCTCTTCCATTCTTGTTATTTTATTGTGTATGAAGTCTTTGTTTTGTTCTTGAATTTGTCTAAATCTTGAAGTTCAGTGTGTAATACTCCGTATTTTCTTTGTGGGTTTTACTTAATTTTATTTATGTGAATCTAGGGGGTAATATGTAAGAATTGAAACTTTTTAGAGATGTTTTAGTAAGAAATAAGGCATGGTGGGTTATTAGGTGGTTTTGCAAGAGTCCTTGTGCGAAATTGGAAGTGTGAAAATCTTTTAACAACTTTATGAAATTGATTAAGATGAGGGGTCCTTTTAATATTGTGTCATGCAAGGGTACATGCATAATTCTCCAGGGGTGAGATCATGATAAAACTTAACTTTATTTAAAAGATTTTGGGGTGCAAGATGTAAGAATCAAAGACTAAGGGATGCATGCATAATTGGCCATTGCAAGATGGATTAAAGGAATTTCTTTAGGAGAATTAGCCCACGGTTTTGGCACATTGTTTTGCCATTGATGGTTGTGAAATTTTATTAATTTGAGATGAGGAATGGTGGAGTGGAAAAAGAGAGATAGCCGAGAAAAAGAAAAGAAAGAGAGAAAGGAAGAGAGAGAGAAAGAAAGAAGAGAAAAGAAGGAAGAAAGAAGAGAGAACGTTCGGCCGAAGGAGGAAGGGAAAGAAAAAGATAAATGAGGGAGAGAAAGTGAGGTGAAGAGAAGGATGATGCTTGGGGTAGCTGGGTATTTCGGGTTGAACTAAATTTTTTGTGTGAGTGGACCAGCCAAAAACTCTTTTAAAAACTCAATTCCTGTTTGCATGTAAAGTGTTAATTTCTATTATAGTGTTTGATCCAAATTTTGGTGTGATATCTTGTTAAATCTGCCTTGCATGTGTCGGCTGAGTTGACTTTAAAGTGCTGTATGCCCAGTTTCGATTCTAGCACCATGTCTTGATGAAATCTGCAAATTTTTGTGAGTGGAAAATGCATTGAATCCTTTTCTAAAGTTTGCATTTTTCAAGTTGCATGGCACTTGATGTTTATTGTTTCACGCATTTAAAAGTTATGTGTAAGTTGATTACTTGGAATATTGTTTGTACCATAGAGATGAGTTGTGGATGTTGTTGATTTGAAGAGTAGATGGAGAAAGGTTATAAAACTGGCAGAATTAGAAATGCTGAACTTGGCATGCATGTGTGCATTTTATGCATATACATAATGTTTGTGAATAGAAAAGAAATTATGGGAAGTTGTATATTGGATATGGTGGCTGACTATTGTGGTTAACTGAAATTGGAGATTTAATGCAATAGTTTTATACGGGTAGAGCATATATGTTGATCCTAAAGAACCAAGAGTTATTAAAGTATGTTTTTGGTTATAAAAAGTTATGCTGTGAAATTCTAACAGCCTAAACTTCTGAAAATTTTATATATGTTTTGGGTTTGTAAATGAAGCTAAATTTCAGATATTTTGTTTTAGACTTATTAGAGATTGGTTGAAAATTGATTTCACCCCAAAATTCGAAGTATGGGATTTTTTAATGAATTTTGCAATTGGAGTTGCCGAAAGTTTATCTTGAGTGTTTATATTATTTTTTGTTGGGTTTAGGCTTTGATGTTAATTAGTGGGGAGGTTATTATGGGAAAAGAAAATTTTGGTGAGGCATTGTGTTCTCGGTTATGGGTGTGTAATTGTCAAAGTTGAAAGTCAGTTTGGGGGTTGTCTGCAAAGATTAAAAGTTTTGGGATTTTAGTAAAATTGATGATAAATATAGGGTGTAAATAGAATTTTTATATACTTTTGTATTTTGACGTGTTAAGCATTGCATTCATGATTTCATGCCTTTTTATTGAAATTTTATATTATACTTTATATATGCATAAGGCATGCATGATGCATATTTGGAATGAAATTGTGGATGCATGATTATTATTATGTTTGACTCCCGGATTGGAAACCATAACCGTCCCCCTCTAGACATCAGCTAGTATTTGATATTTATCCTTATGCGCGCATTGAGATGGTCCGTCCTACCGAACCATTGGTATATCCTACTAGAACAAGACGGACGCCTGACGAGCTCCAGGCGGGATTACACATGGCGGTTATTGGCCAGTGTGGGATTTTGGGACGCCCGAGGATAGACTGTGGGCGAGATTATATTTGATACCATATCATGACACCCCGAGGGTAGACTGTGGGTTGAGCATGGTTATCCAATGATGTTCGTACCATCCCGAGGGTAGACTACAGATGGTGCCACCCCGAGGGTAGACTGCGGGTTGTGTAGCTTCATGTCTGAGTTAGGGACTGGTTCAGATAGTTATGATCTTGGCCCCTAAGTGCTAGTAGGGTGGTGATAATTGATTTATTTTATATGATAGTGGTGTGTGATTTCATAGCATCCGAGAATAATATATATATACTGTTGTTGCCTTATCATGTAAGTGCACTAGTGTTGTGTGGCATACAATTATTCATACATGTTTTCAAAGTTAAAGTTATTTTCGTATAAATTATATTATCCGCTTACTGGGCTTCCCAACTCACTGTTTTATGTTTCCTCCCCCAGGACCGTAGATCGGGTTCGTGTGGAGCATACTCTACGCTCTAGGTTGGCCTTGACGCATGATGATTTGCATCTTTTACAAACTTTAGTGGACTCTGATACTATGTTTCTTTTGTAACTGGATTTCAGTTCCTGTTTTTAGAATAATTATTTGTTTATTTCCACCTTCTAAACCTTAAACATGTAAATGCACTACTTTTCACTTTCGTCTATAGACGAAATTGTTTTTATGAATGTTTTTTTTTTAAAGAGTATTCACCTTCCTTTCTGGATCTTGAGTCCCTTGGAGCGCCCGGATCCGGTGGGATAGGGATACTTGGGAGGGGGCGTGACACAGTGGATTACATAATCCTTTCCCAAAACCATGGGGGTGCTTAAGATTAGCTAATCAGTGTCCATATCCAGAAATCCTGCTCATCTGCTCTCAATACATTGATTCATAAATCCACTCTTGATGTTATCAATGCTAATAATCTTCCTTTACAACAGTGTCATTGCCATATCTATCAGTGATAACAATCATTATGATATTGTTACAAAAGAAGAGACATTGGCAGATATCTCTTTGAAAAAATTCGATTTTGTAATAAATTTATTGCAGAGCTCTCTCTTAATTGCATGCTTAGAGAAGACTGGACCAAAAGTGACACATGTGAGCAGATCAAAAAAGAATCTCTTGAATATCGCGGCGATAAAGATTGTTCTTGTAGGTCAAAAAGTTGGAGAACTTCTGGCAAAGCTTCTTTTGATTTTGATCTGACTTCATTATGGAAGGTAAGCAACTGCTTAGGTAAAGGGCTCGACTAATTTGCTCGGCTAGTACAAGTTTAAGTGGTCTTTTCATATCTATGATGTATTAGAATGAATTGAGACAGTAGCTTAAGAAAATGAAGTAAAAACGAGAGAAAGAGTAAAGTAAATTTTGAGAGAAAAACGTAACTGAATACTTTTGTGTATATACTTTCTTATTTTTCAAGTGTACTTTTCACACTTTTATATACAAACTAATTACAACCAAAAGCCCATACAAATTTGTTACAACTAAAAGCCCATACAAATTTGTTACAACTAACCCAACTGAAATGTAAGCTGTTACAACTAGAAGCCCAACTAAATGTAAGCTGTACCCAATATTGTTAACGAGAATGCGATTAACAATATTGGTCAACTTTAGTCAACTCTGCTTTGTTTCTTATACTCACATCCTGCCACAAATCAAACTTCCTTAAACCTCTCAGTCTGCTATTTCTTTCACATTCTAACATCCACCTGTAAATCAAACTTCCTTGAACCTTTCAGTCTGCTATTTCCTTCACATTCTAACATCCACCTGTAAATCAAACTTCCTTGAACCTTTCAGTCTGCTTATAATTGCTTTGCACAACACATTTACTCAATGATTTTGGAGGCATATAACACAACTGCAGAGCAAATAACAACTTCATTCTGAACAACTTCATTACGATTAAGCTGATCTTGCTTAATCACAAGGCGAGAACTTTCACAATAATTCCATAATTGCTTTGCACAACCCAGTTACTCATATAAGCTCTCCACACATTAGGCAGATACATGGCAGACAACTTCACAATGATATACTCAACTATAAACACAATAATTCCATCTGCAGGAACTACACTTCACAAAAAAAACATTCTGCAAAAACTACAACTTCATAGTTTTGACTCCACACTCCAGCTTCAACTTCATAGTTTCTCTACTCAATAACTACCAACTCAATAACTCTACTGCAGAAAACTACAACTTCACACTCAGTAACTATCAGCATAGTGACTACACGATCACAAAAAAAAGCGTGAAAAACTTACACAACTTTACGGTTTTAAACACTTCACACTTCAACAACATAAAAAAACTACAACTTCACAGTTTTGACTCCACACTTCAACTTCTCCAAAAACTACAACTTCAAACTTCACAGTTTTGACTCCACACTCCAGCTTCAACTTCATAGTTTCTCTACTCAATAACTACCAACTCAATAACTCCACTGCAGAAAACTACAACTTCACACTCAATAACTATCAATATAGTGACTACTGTACTTACAAAAACTAGAATTACTTACACAGAGTACCGGATGTTAAGTCAACTCCACATTTAGACTGCAACTGCACATTTTCTTTACTCAATAACTATCAACACAATAACTCCACTGCAGAAACAACACTTCACAACAAATTCTATTGCAAAAGCAAAGTTCACAGCCAGTTTCGAGTTTCTCTGTAACTGACAACTACACAACTTCCACTGCAGAACTACAGAGCTTCAATTACAGAATTACACTGAGTATCAGATGTTAAGTCAATCGAGCTAAAGGAAGGTGGAGCTTGTATTGTCAGTTTCTGTCTCAGATTTTCAAACATGGAGGCAGCCAAAGCCTTTGTAAAGATATCTGCTTTTTGATATTCAGTGGGCACATATTGAACTTTAAGATTGTGAGAAGTAACCTTTGTTCTCTAACATAGTGTGCATCAAGTTCAATGTGTTTAGTTCTACCATGAAACACTGGGTTAGAAGCAAGAGACCCAGCACTTTGGTTATCACACCAAATAATTGGAATTTCTGACAAAGAAAGACCAAGTTCAGAAAATAAACTACAAAACCAGGCCAATTCAGTAGACCCTTGAGCAAGTGCTCTATACTCAGCTTCGGTGGAAGATAGGGCCTGACTTTACTGCTTTCTAGAAGTCCATTGCAGGTAGGTTGGTGCCAAGAAAGACACAGCAACCACTTGTGGACCTCCTGTCCTCAATACTACTGGCCCAATCAGCATCGGTATAGCATTCTAGGTTGATTCTATGGCTTTTTGTAAAGAGAATTCCATAGTTGGAAGTTCCTTTAAGATACCTAAGTAATCTCTTACAAGCTTGCCAATGATTCTGTGTAGGAGCCTTAAGGAATTGGCTTTATTTGTTAACACAGAAGCAATATCGGGCTGGATAATGTCAAATCTTGAAGGGCTCCTATTGTACTTCTATATAGAGCTGCATTTTCATAAGGATCACTATCTTCTAAAGTTAACTTTGTGCCAATGGCCATTGGAGTGGTACAAGGTTTGCAATCCTGCATATTAGTCTTTGTTAAGAGATCCTTGACATATTTTTCTTGATTTATGTGAAGATAGGAAGCTGTTCTAGTAACTTCAAAACCGAGAAAATACTTGAGAGAGCCTAGAACCTTTAAAGCAAACTGAGTATTCAGTTTATGTATGGTTTCATGCAGCAAATTGGTGTCATTTCCAGTTAGTAGAATGTCCTCTACATACACAGGCACATACATAGTCTTTTCCAGTTTTTTATACACAAAAAGACTTGGATCAGCAACTGAGTGAACAAAATCCCAGCTTAAAAATGCCTTTTTTAGCTTCTCAAACCTGAGCTCTAGGAGCTGTTTTAGACCATAAAGAGCCTTAACTAATCTGCACACATGATGAGGATGTTGAGCTGACAAAGCCTTGAGGGTTGGGTCATATATACCTTTTCAGTAAGTTCTCCATTTAGGAAGGCATTGTTGATGTCTACCTGCTGAATTTCCCAGCCATTATTCACTGCTAAGCTCAAAATAACTCTGATTGTGGGTGACTTAACTACGGGACTGAATGTTTCTAGATAATCAATTCCCGGATTTTGTTGAAAACCTTTTGCCACAAGCCTGGCCTTGAACCTTTGAATGGAACCATTAGGATTATACTTTATCCGAAAAACCCATTTACAGCCTACAGGATGCATTTCAGAGGTAGTAGGAACTAATTCCCAAGTTTGGTTAGCTAGCAAGGCATCAAATTCAGATTGCATGGCAGCTTTCCAGGCAGGATGTGATAGAGCTTCTATAACAGTAGTTGGTTCTGTATTGTCAAGAGAAGATAGGGAAACAAGGATGGTATTATGTGCTTTGGTTTTGGACCTAGTAAGCATGGGATGAGTGTTCAAGACAGGAGGTGGAAGCTTGGTTAAAGACAGCTCAACAGTAAGAGGGATAGTTGCATAAGACTCATCTGATCCTACAGTTATGGGGGATAAAATAGGTGATGTGGATGAAGTAGAGGACATATTAAGGTCAGTGGTTGGGCTGAACTGTGAGGATGGTAAAGGCTGAGGTAGATGAGATTGAGAAGAGCAGGGAGATGATAAAGGAAGTGAACTAGAAGGGGCAATATCCTGTGAGATTGACTGTTCTGGTGTGGAAGGACAAGCAGACAAAGATGAATTTGAAACAGGATTAATAGATACACTGGAGACAGACTCAGGTATAGACCAACCGAAGGAACAAATAAGCTAAAGCAGACTCGGTGTTTGTGGAATAGGGTGCAGACTTTGAACTAGAAAAATTGGATGTTTTAAAAGGAAAATCAGATTCATCAAATTGAACACTTTGACAAATGTAAATCCGACCAGAAATATCCAAACACTTGTATCCCTTATGATGCAAACTATAGCCAATAAAGGTACATTTGGTGGTGTGAAAGTTAAACTTATGGCTGCTGTATGGACGAAGGAAAGGATAGACAGCACATCCAAAAACTTTAATGTGGGAATAATTTGGAGAAGTTTTGAATAGAACTTGGAAAGGAGATATATTGGACAGTACTGGTGTGGGTAGTCTATTGGTGAGGTAAGCTGCAGTTTGAAAAGCAAACCACCAAAATTTAAGTGGCATACTAGCTTGAGCTAACAAAGTCAGGCCTTGTTCCACAATTTGCCTATGTTTCCTCTCAACTCTACCATTTTGTTGGTGAGTGTGAGGGCATGGATGTCTAAAAATGATGCCATGTTCTTGTAGGTAAGGGACTAGCTTCCTATTCTCACCACCCCAATCGGTTTGAACACATTTTAAAGATGTGTTAAATTGCTTTTCAACTAAGACATGAAACTGTTTAAAAACACTAAAAGTTTCAGATTTGGCTTTTAAAGGAAAAAGCCAGGTGAATTTACTATGGTCATCAAGAAATTGAATGTAATACCTATAACCTTCGGGAGTTGTAACAGGAGAAGGGCCCCACAGGTCAGAGTAAACTAACTCAAGTGGTTTAGATGCATGATATGTGGATCTAGGATATGTAGATTGATGTAGTTTACCAAATTGGCAAGCTAAGCAGAATGTTATATCATTCTTAGTAGGATAAGGTAGTTTCAAAACATCAAGCACTTTTGTAAGAATAGTAGAATTAGGATGTCCTAATCGGTTGTGCCACAACATGACATTAGTAGATTGAGCAGGGAATGTTTGAAGAGAATTTATTTTATTGAGTATAGATGCATCATCAGTACAGATAACAGTATTGGATACAAGTGGTCTATTGTATTGCATACAATTTTGATTATGTAAATCATCACAGACAAATTTATAGCTACTAAAAACATGTTCTGGCATCAATTGTGTAGACAACATTTGTGTAGGAAAAGAAGTGCTACAAGACTTATTATATGACTTATTTAAAATTGGGCTACTTTTGTGCTTTGGCCTGACAGTGATCCAAAACCTGCGGGGATAGGTAATGAATAAACTGGAGCTTGAAGTTGGTATAATCCATCTTTAAGTATTCCTTTGAGAAGGGTTACTTTGGAGTGCTTGTCCTTAACCACACAAGAATCAATAAAAAACTCAACAGTGACAGGATTATCTTTAGTCAATTTAGAAACACTAAGAAGATTTTTTGTAATGTGAGGGACACACAAGACATTCCTAAGGTGCAGAATTCTAAATGGACAATTTAAATCAATAGAACCAATATGGGAAATAGAGAGAAGCTCACCATTGCCAACCTGGAGTTGTTCACTGCCTGCATAGCTGGTGCTTCCTGTGAGTTGAGAAAAGTCAGAGGTAACATGGTCTGTGGCTCCAGAATCCATGTACCATGCAGCATCATGTACTGTAGAAGGTGTGGCAATGTAATTTATGGCTACAGGATGAGAATTGTGTAGTTGAGTTTGAGCCATTAAAGCTTGATTGTGCAGATGAGCAGTAGCATGAACAGCAGTTGAGTTTGGCTGGTTATCAACATGTACAATTGTGGATCCAGGTGGTTGGTGGAATGAGGAAGGTGTTTGAGACATCGAGGATGCAGGTGGGGATTATTCACGTGGTGATTAGAACTATGACCATCAACTGGATAGTAAGAGTTTCCAGTTCCAAGATTATTAATTCCAGAATTCCCAATTCCAGAGTTAAATGAAGGTTGTCTATTGAAGCTAGGAGATTGAAAATTGCTTCTAGTTGAGGTGTTATTTCCTGTAAAGTTTACATCAAAACGGTGGTAACAATTCAGGGCTAAATGTCCTGTTTTCCCACAGACTTGGCAGACAAATTTGCCTCTGCCACCCCCTCTGCCTCTTCCTCTATTACTGAAACTACCTCCATGAAATTGCTGATTGTAAAATTGGTTTTGAGGCAGTGGATAATTGGGCTGAGTTTGGTTAGATCCAAAGAAGAAAGGATTGGGAACATTAAAGGTGCTAGGGCTATGAGTGGAGGTTTGTTGTATAGGTATTGACACAGGTTGTGTTTTTTTGTTCTCATTGTCAACGGACAGAGCAGCGACATTAGCTAATCCTCCATGAAACTCATTATGGACTACAGAGTTCATTGTTGCATTTGCCCTTTCAAGCCTAAGCTCAAGTTTTTGTAAAACTATCTGTGCTTCTTGGACAGATATGGGATCAAGTTTGGATTCTAACCTAGTTGTGATATTCACAACAGCTGCATCATATTCAGACTCTAGTCCATCCAGAATGTAATTAAGTAACTCTTCATCTGTTATCACTACACCACTAGATGATAAATTCTCTGCAAAACCTTTCATCCGAAGGAAATAATCATGCATACTCATGTTCTCCTTTCTTGTATTTTGTAAAAGACTCTTAACATGTAATGTCTTAGCCCTAGATTCAGTAAGAAATTCTTTTTCTAACGTGAGCCATATTTCAGTAGCAAATTGACACTTAGAAATAACAGCAAACATCGACTCTGATATGGATGAGAGTAACCAACTAACCAGCATTTTGTCAGTCCTTTTCCAAAGTATAAATTCAGGATTAGATTTCTTGGTTACCTCTAAGCTTGAAGTGTCTGATTGTGCTCTGACGAACGGAGCTGGGCATGGATTTAATTCGGTCAAGTGCTCTTCAAGATCGTGGGCTCCTACTGCGAACAATATCTGGGACTTCCAAAATCGATGATTGTCCCGATTTAACTTTGGTGAAATTATTGGAAGTGTGGATGAATTTGTTGATGATGAGTTGATGAGGTTAACAGTATCTGAGGTGATTTTGTTTGAATTGTTAAATGAGGAAGGAATTGAAGAGGAATCAGCCATTGATGACGTTTGTCGATGGCTCTGATACCAAATGAATTGAGACAGTAGCTTAAGAAAATGAAGTAAAAACGAGAGAAAGCGTAAAGTAAATTTTGAGAGAAAAAACGTAACTGAATACTTTTGTGTATATACTTTCTTATTTTTCAAGTGTACTTTTCACACTTTTATATACAAACTAATTACAACCAAAAGCCCATACAAATTTGTTACAACTAAAAGCCCATACAAATTTGTTACAACTAACCCAACTGAAATGTAACTGTTACAACTAAAAGCCCAACTAAATGTAACTGTACCCAATATTGTTAACAGAATACAGTTAACAATATTGGTCAACTTTAGTCAACACTGCTTTGTTTCTTATACTCACATCCTGCCACAAATCAAACTTCCTTAAACCTCTCAGTCTGCTATTTCTTTCACATTCTAACAATTAGTAAATGGTCCTTTTGTTAGTGTTTAAGAACTTATGGCCCTTTTTAATTTTTTATTTTTTAAACAAGTCTCCCTAAATTGACAATCTCCCCAAGAATAATTTGTCGAAACTCATTATTCCACATTACAAGTACAACTGATTATAATTATCAGAACTGCTCCACAAACAATTTTATGTGGTTCAGTACCCTATTTAAAAATGGCAATATAGCACATAGAAAATACAAAACAAAAAACGATGCGAAGGTAGCAGGGGAAAGCAGCTGCTAAGACCGGAACCATCAGACATTATCTTCGGAAGTACTAACCTCTGTACAGAAACAGTAACAGAGACAATGGCAACAGACATCGAAGCAACCGAACCATCCCGACATTATTTTCTTACTTTTCTGATACCATTTTCTTAGGTTGCGGCAAATTCCGAGATACCGTGCTCTTAGCTTTCGGGAAATGTTGCGACGCCATTTCTTAGCAAGCGGGAAATGTCGGGGCCATATGTTGAAATAATCAAGTCGCATAAGCACTAAAACCATTGTGATATTGCGATGACGCAAACAAGGAGAGAAGCAGTAAAGCTGATGCAAACACTAAAGCAAGTATCCGGTGCGCCTTTTTGTCACAAAACACCAGATAAACAGTGGAACAAAAGGCTACCATAAGCGATGATAGAGAGAGGAACAACATAACAAGACCCCCCATTAAACTTTTGGAAACGGAATAAAGAAAATCATATTCTGCATAGCGCGCAGTGAGGACGGACAAGAACATTATGATGCCAGCAATTGATGAGAATAGAGAAAACGCATCTGAAATGCCAAAGAGAGTGAAGGATACCAGTTTGTGAAAAGTTGGTTGTCCATCATCGTTATAATCACCAGGTAGCAATGAGTGCTGCCGCTACTGAGCACGAAGTTGCTGCATCTTTCGTCCATTTCTCACCATCTTTAACAAGTTCCTTATGTTCCTCTGTAAATACCATTCGTGGAGTTTCTCCTTTATAATTTTTTTTCCTCTCCGTAGTCAGGCGGCACAAGTTTCTCCACTTCCTATATAAGATAAATTTCATAATTAACCGTCTTATATTTGATATAAGTTTAAATTTCTTTAACAAGCTAATGAAAATAAGTTTAAATAAAATCATTTAGTACCTTATGTAGTTAAAAATTCGTGTTGGTAAGTAATTAAGGAAAATAAAACAATTTATAATAGAATATAACTAAATAAATATTTAACTAGACATAAAATTGTAGTACTAACCTTACGAATATTTGATAATAATTTGTTTATGTTAAAAATAAATAAATAAGTAAACATTTATATAAAAATAATTAATAGGGAGATATCAAATAAATTTATCAATCATTTTAAAGTATTTTATGAAGAATATTTTATATTGATAAACTATAGTAACAATTTTCTAAATATAAAGTGGGTAGTAATTCAACATTACTATTTAATTTAATAAGTCCGCTCACATAAAATTTGGATTTTATTTTTATAGTTTAAATATGGGGATTCAAACTTGACTTTTAGAATTATATATACCATATTAAATTACTACTTTAGCTAAAAGTCTGTAATGTTTACATTAAAAGTCTGACCTTGTACCATTGTAACTCATGCTAAATCTGTAAAGCTGCACTAGGAAAGCAATTCAGTTGATTTTTGGGTCCCAATTTTCCAGCTAAGTGCAAGATATTGTTCTTGTCAACATCTTGAGACATTAATAATAAATGTCTACGACCACTCATATGATGTATGAGTTTGAATACCTTCTTTCAACGATATAGAACTGCCAAATGGAATATATTATGATTCTTTTCATTTGTAAATCAGATTGCATCAGAAAATGAATCTATAATCTTCTCCACAACTTTGGAAACCCCTAATTCTACTGCTAAAAGGAAGATCATTTGTAATTTCCTTGCACAAGTGTTTGACAAGTTGAAGTGCTTGGTGATGCGTTGACTTGGTCTCTCGTTTTTCCTTCATATAACTTACAACTGCAAATGAAATAGACTCAACAGTGAAATAACTATATAGCTGAGTAGAATACAGCAAGTAAGAGAAAAACATTCCAATAAAGTCTCACAAAATGCGAGTTCATCTAAATCTTACTGCTTACGCCCAATATTGAGTTATAGTTTTTTTTTTTTTTGAATTGTCATTGACAATCCTATAAGATCACTTAATTTTGTGGACACCAATTGACACAACCCGTCCCGAATTTCCTCATCCCGTAGGATCCGGGCGCTCCCACAAGACTCGGATACCTGAGACGTGTCATGTAGAAAAAGCTGAAACTGTTTAAAGACATACTTTTCTTGAATAACATCATAGTATTTCCATTTCCAACATCTCAAAAAAAAAAAAAAAAAAAAAGACATGCATCATCTTTCGTTTTACAAAAAGAAAGAGTTAGGGAAAATTGTGGTATCAGGTTTTCCACTTATACTATACATTCCAAAACATAAAACAAAAGGAAATACATGAAGGAAAACATGAGTTCTTGAAACGAAAGTCCAAATTTTACAATGCGACGTAAATATAAAACCCACATAAAAGATGTCAACGCGTGGCACAACCCTGAGCGGAGGCTCACTACTCGGCACGATCTCCCGAAGGTCCTGGTGGGCGGGAAAAACATTTAAAAAAAAGGGGTGGGCTGAAATACTCAGTGAGTGGGGAAAAGGGGGAGTTTGCAAAACATTCGTCAAACAAAAGTTATGGCATGCAAAGGTTTTTATAAAATACAGAAAACAACATGATTCCATGAACATTCTTTTACGGTGGCAGCTAATCATCCATGTATGCATGCGTAACTCATTTCTAATTGTTCTAAGTATTATAATCTGATCAATTAAACTGACAACAATTTCTGAATCCTAGCTCATCACTAAATGCTGAAAATTCTTTTAAGAGAACTTAAAGAATAGCTGTAAATACTTATGCTTCTAAAGACAATGTTTTCTATAAATCATGCTACAAATATCAAATGTTTCATATAACTAATGCAAACTATCCATTATATACTGGGGCGAAACTATTAAGCGTCTAGCTGTAGCGGTGGTATCGAAAACTTTAAAGCGATATCCTGTTTGAAAGCGATGGCCCGATACTAAAGGTTCTCACCACAACTAGTACCAGGGGAAAAATCTCGATACTGGTGGGCATCCCACACACAGGCAGAGCTGGGAAATACATCTCGATACCCGACAAGATCTATCATCGCGCGGGCAGAGCCAGAAGAAAACTATCTCAATACCTGGCGGACAAACTCAACGCCCAGGCAGAGCACTAAATATCTCAATACGCATGCACAGAGCCTGAAGACCAAATATCTCAATACCCATCGGAATCCTACATCGCGTGGGCGAGCTGCGGGGGATGGGTACTTCGTAGGGTGGTTTTAGCACCACAACATACTCATGCATAATCTCATGTAACATGTAAGTCAAGAACACATTACATATGTGCTTATAAATCATGCATATTCAAAAATCACATATAGGGGTTAAACTGCAATCTTCTAAACATGTTTCAAAAACTGACAATTCAGCCCTTTTTAATTGCTCACTTAGCTTCTACCTTCCCAAATTAAAAACGTCACAATCATGGAACCTTTACCAAAATTAGGAAGTTTATCAATACAATTATGAAGCCCAGATTTCATTATCACCAAAAATAATAATTTAATCCCTAGAAAAACAAAGAGGTTAAGATTATGGTAATATCTCATCTTAATACAAACATACCCATTTAACAATTTGACAGCCAGCCTCAACACTTTGCATTATAAAAAAAAAAAAATCTGCACTAATCCTCCTTTTAATTATGCATTTCCTCTCTTCCGGTTTTTTTTAACAAGACAAGACAATTAATGGTAAAGACAAATGCATGTTTTTGAAAAAGAAGGAAAGATGCATGTTTTGACAAAATAAAGGAAAAAGCACATTTAAAACTCACTTACTGCACACGTCAACATCCCTTCTCTAACTACTCACTTTCTTCCTTCAACTAATTACCAACAATTACATTCATCTCTACCCAGATAAGGCTAACGTTTCCAAGCATTTGACAAGCAAAGCTTACCCAAAACTCAACCTAGTTGACAACCTCTCAATAACCTAATACACTTTCCAGCCAAATTACCTAACTCCCATCATTTTAAAACACCATTCAATCAATAATCACAAGGACATTCCAGCCGATTACATGTAATCAAAGTATCCAACCACCATCACAATTTATTGAAACAACCAAATGCATTACGTTCCATTTCAAACTCAAATCAACCACTCTAAAATCTGTCCGAAAAACATGCAAGAGAAGGTAAATCAAGCAAGCTTCACATTTAGCTCAAACCTCATCAAAACACAAAAATGGCATACCACAGTTAACATGCAAGCATAGATCTGAAATTTTTATGGAAAGTTTTCATTAAAACCACTCACAATTCTAACTCAGCCGAAGCTCCCTGCACTCTCCTCGACTCTTCTCTCTCACTCTACCATTTTCAGCCCAAACCCATTCTCCTCTCTTCTCCTTTTTCTTCTTTTCTTCTTCTTTCTTTCTTTCTATCCTCTCTTCTATCTTTTCTCTCTTATCTTTCTCTCTTTCTCCTTTCCTTTCTTTCTCCTCTCCTTTCTCTTCTTCTCTGTTTTTTTTTTTTTCCTCTGCTCTCGTTTTCTTCTTCTTCTTTTGGGCGAACTGCCCAGTTTTCTTCTTCTTTTAAACAAAACATTTTTCTGAAATTATATATGCCCCCCAAAAATTCTAAATTTCAATCTAACCCCGCCACCTAAGCTTTTCTTTACAAAAATGTCCAAATTTTTGTGCCCTTGTTACATGCAAACCCAACAGCTTCCATTTCTTCGTTTTCACCACTAACCAAACTTTAAAATTTGACAGAAAAGTCCCTCCTTACCCTTATAAACAAAACCAAAGGGAATATATGTATATTATTAGAATGGGGTTTTACACCAATATTTTTAATATATATTACAATCCAGTGAGAGTAAATTAAAATATTATAAATAAAGATAAATCAAAAGCTAATATTACAAATAAAAAACAATCCATTTCCCCAATTAATTGATATTCATACAATTAAATATAGAAGCATTGAAAACTAGATTAAGTGTTGTATTCAAGTAACAAAAAGTGTTTTTTTTTTTTTTTTTTTTTTGTAAATAGAGTTGGATGAACTCTTAAAATATTTCTCAATGTTTTATAAAAAAATGAATTCACCTTCTGAAGTTACAATCCTTGTTCCGCCATTGAAAGACAGAAGATTAATAATTATAAAATATACTCACGCTTATAAACTTTGGAGATTTGTAAAACCTTTCGCTTTTTTGGCTGTCCACTCCGAAATGCAGAGGGCTTTCCTGCTATTGTAGTTAAAAGAGACCCACCAGTAGATAACTGCTTTGTAGCTAAATTTTCATTTTTTTGAAGCAATTTTAGTGCCAAGCCTGACACATAATGATGGACAGAAATTTGAGATTGTTAATTTCAACTTTAAACATTAAAGAAATTGACTAAAAATATGCATCAATACTGTCAAATGAAACTTAATTGCAGTAGCGAAGTTTCTAATTGGCCATGCATTGGACACACGAAAAATATCTGCGCCGTAGTAGTACTTGGTAGAAAAAGAAAGAATTAACTCACCATAAAATCCTACATTTATAAGCGAATTTATGAATGAGAAGCCAGAATCATTAGTTAAACTTGTTGAAGCAGCATAGTTTAGACAAATAAATCGTTCAAAGACGACAATCGTTTTAATCCAGTGGTCATCAAATTTTAATGACCAATTGCTATACTACAATATCAATATATAATTATTGGTCAATTGATAAAATTTATAAATCAAGTAATAGTGGCCAAATGGCAAAATCTTATGGAGAAAGGTCAGACGCTAAAACTTAAACTTTTAGATCCCTACTAAATACCATTGAAAGTTACATAGACAGATAAATCATTCAAATATGAGAATCATTTTGATACTAATATTATTACCAAAATTCATTGGTTAATTTTTCAATGATTGTCGAATTCTAACCATGGGTAACCAAATTCAATGATAATTGCAGAATTTCTAATCTATAATTAGTAATATTAATCTATAACTATTGGTCAATTGATAGAATTTATGAATCAAGTAAAATGTAAATATATACCACGTAATATGAATTGTAACAAAAATAAGATTATCAAGTAATTTAAATGGAGATAATCAGATTACCTAATATATTATCAATAGTAACTACTATTGGTAGTGGAAGATTATTGAAATCTTATATTACTTGACAACTGAATAAATGAATGTTCAGAGAATCAAAGATAGATTACCAGAGTTATCTTCCTAGACCTTAATCTATTTGAAATGTGTGGATTCAAACAATAAATTAACTTTTAGCTTTGGTTTTCATGTTAAATTAACACTTGACTAGAAGTTTTTTTTTCTAGGTTACCCCTAAGGTTTGCTTAAGTAGTAAAAATTTCTTTGAAACTTTTCAAATAACAAAAATTTCCGTACAATTAAATTTAGGTGTTAAAATAAAAAGTGTTTCAATAAAATAAATTCATTAACTCTTTTTTTAAACGGTTTTATTGACAGCCAAAACCAAAGAAGCCTGTTTGAAAGTTATAAAAGTATTTTGTGATCCCTTATTCAATTCTTTCATTAAAACATATCCAACTTATAATAATCTCTCTTGTATTTGGCCTCCACTATTATTGTTCTCCCAAATTTTGCGATTCAAATTGAGAATTGAACAAAATTAAAACTAAAAACAAAAAAATAAAAATAAAAATAAAAATCTTCAGAAATAATGATTGACTCATTTTAGAAATCGAGTTTGTTTCTTGGATAGTTAATGAAAATTTAATAAATATTAAAAACTTTCAAATTAAAAAAAGCTTTAAAAAAAAAAAAAACCAATAGCACTAGGGATAATGCGGACACCACTAGCCTTGATTTGGCTCAGTGTGGCTGGATCAATGCCACCCTAGGTCGTTGCGTTTGGGGTGGCTCCAATTTAACACATCGGGCTAGATCGAACCATATCGGACAACCTGGCTTTGCCTTGATTTTGCCAAGCTAGCCAGATCCTGGCTAATCGAGACTAGTAGTGTTGGCCTTGCCGTCGGCGTTGTTGGCCTTATTTTTTTTATCAAAATTTTAATTTTTTTCTAATTTTTGATTTTTCAGTAAAAGAATAAGAAAAAAATATTGTTGGGCTGATTATTTTTTCAAAATTCTAAATTTTTATCTTGTTCTAATTTTATAAATTTTTTTTTTTACTTTTTTATTAAAAAAAAATAGAAGCAGTGGCCTATTTATTTTTCTTGTATTTTGTATTTTTAACTTTTTTTAGTAATTTTATTTATTTTTAAAAGAAATAATATAATTATTGTTTTGCCTTTATATAAAGTCAAATCTAACTCTAATTAACTATGTATTGTCCTTTAATTGAAGGATTTGCAACTTCTGTCCTACCATTGAAATTTTTTGAAAAGTCATACACTAATTAATAATATCCCAAGAAATATATACATATATAAAACGTGAGATTTATCCAAATTTGGTTGATTTGTGGATATCAATCCTTGGAATTGGAATTTGATCTGTGGATGAATTGATGATTTTTTTTAATTATTTGAGTAACAATTAAGAATTTAAAATTTCTATTATATTCTTTTTATAATATATTATCAATAACAAATATTTATAACATTCGTTATATTTCAGAACTCCTTTGTTAGTAATTAGTTAAATTTGAGAATTCTTTTGTTAGTAAATTAAGTGATTTATCAATTAGGAATTTAGGATACAAAATTTTCATAAATTTTAATCCACACACAAAAGCTATAAATCTTTTAATGAGGACACCTATGGTGATTTACCGTTAACTTTAACAAAAAAAAGATAAAAAGATTTAAATGTCTTTGATTTTTTTTTTTTTAATCTTTTTAAAGTTAATTTAGCCGTTAAATTTTAAATTAAAAAAATTAAAAACTAAAAAAGATGAAAAACAACAACTTTTAATTTTTATAGTAATTTGACTTTATTTTTTGAAAAGGAGTGATTTAAATTTATACAATTAATCTTTTATTTTTATATAAATTTAAATCTAAGCATAATTTTTTTCCCCATAATTTCTGGTTGTTGTCCTCTCGTTGAAAGAATATTTTTGTGTGCATCTATGCAAGCACATGCACCCATAAAAACAATGTTACATGTTCATGTGGAGTGGCTAGAAAACCTCTTCGCTACCCCAAGTTGGAAAAATCTTTGTGCACGTTTTAATTCCGAAATTTGGATATTGATACAAAAATAGTATATATACAAAATTGAGATTTTAATTTAGATCTTAATTGATATGACTGTTGTTCCGTCGGTAGAACATTAATTGTAAGATTTTGTGTAGTGATATTACGCACACATTAATTTTAGGATTTAATTATGATATAAGGTTCAATTTTGTATTGGTAATATCATTTTATTTTAACCAAGGAAAAACGAAATTGATAATTATATAATTCTCTAACTAGAGAATGACTAATTGATAATTAATGGATAAATCTCATGTGTATAACTATGGGATCCTTTGAGAGATGGGGCTAAGTCTCATGCCTTATAACGATTTTTTAAAATTATAAAAATTCATAAGATTTCTATATTTTTATTCTTAAAAGGGTATTGATCAATGCTTTTATGATTTATGAGATTCATGTATATCCATACAAGTTTGAATAACATTACATATACAAATTTTTATACAACAGCCAGCTATGAAGAAAAATCAAATATCAACTTTGGGTAAGATGCACTCATCCTCATAGATCTTTTTGATTGACGAAAACATTAAAATATTTGATCTCGATACCAATGACTTTATGTGACAAATAAAGTATTCATATTCAGTTCTACCTTAGTTGAATATTTTGCTCTTCAACCTCCGTGGTTTAGTTACGAGGTTACACTTAAATTAAAATATTTAAATATTAACATAAATGTTTGATCTAATTTTTAATATCATTTAATAAAATTTATATATTTGATAGTATTGAATAATTTAATAATCATAAATTTATTAGAGGTTATAGCAAGAATAATTATCTATTATATGCTAGATCTATGGATAATAATTAGTAAAAAGTTTATATTATTATAGTTTGACACTTAATTAAACAACTGCAATCTAATTGATAGAAAAATTGTTAAGGGGAGATTCAAAATAATTGACCTTCTAATTAGGAGAAAGATTAGTTTGCCCCCAAGGTTTTAGAAAGTTAACTTTTCGGGTAATTATGTCGATTTTAATCAAAATGGCCCTCCATAGTTTCAGAAATGGATCAAATAAGAATAAAAAAACATTAACACCGTTTAAGCTCCATCAAAGTATAAAGGGTAAAATAGTCTTTCACATTTTTAATATCTTGAGACCGATTCCTTTTGATGGAGTTTAACATTATAGTTTTGGTTCTTATTTGATGCCTTTTAAGAATTTATGAGGGGCATTCTGATTAAAATTGACATAATTACCCCAAAAGCGTGACTTTCTTATTCTTTGGAGGGGCAAACAATTTTCTCTCTTCTAGTTAGTGTAACGATGTAAATAAAAAAGTTGAAGTTATTATAAAACCTGACCCTTGAGTTATGTAGCCGGTGATGTTACCCAGCCTTTGCATGTAAGTAGTTAAATCCTTACCGGTATGTAAAGTCCATTTTAAGGGTCCCATACTCCCACGTTGTCTTGTTTCATAACATACGGGTTCATAAAAAGTAAACGAACACATTATCAAAAAATCAAAGCCCAGTCTGCACCCTTGTCGTTCTTTCCTCTCAAAGAACATGGCCGTTGAGCATTTCAACCACCATTTTGAGGGCGATAGACAAAATTCACTCCAAAGAAAAACGTGTGCCGGGGGTTCTTCTAAGAGAAACAAGGAGGGTCAAAGTAACCTCGGCCAAAATCAGAGACTCACTGTTGAATTTGGAGGAACGGCATACACAAGAAAGTGAGAATGCGGAGGAACAGCAGACTCAGAAAAGGGAGGATGCGGAGGAACGTCAGACACAGAAAAGAGAGAATGCGGAGGAACAGCAGACATAGAAAAGCGAGCTCCGGGAGCTGCTTGCAAATCTTTCAGGTCTGTTGTACGATGCAAAGGATGTGTTCGATGAATTGGAGTGTGACGTAAAGGCGAAATAGGTAATCAAACTCCATCTGAGCGTAAAATATTATAGTAAAATAAAGGATATCAGAAAAAGGTTAGATGTAAATATGCAATGGTAGCTGCTAATAACTATAAGTCTATATTTAAGGTCGAAAACCCTGTGTCTTGGTCTAATTATTTAACGAAGTTGGTGATGGATCACACCTTTGTGGGTACTTGTGATGTTTTTGGACGAGACCAAGATAAGGAAAACATCAATAGACTTTTTGATGAAACCAAACAAAGAAGATGAAAGGGTCTCATTAATTCCTATAGTTGGAACTGGAGGCATAGGAAAAACCACCCTAGCCAACGAGGTCTACAGTGACAAAAGGATAGATGAACATTTTCGTCTAAAAATGTGGATACGTGTACCCGAGGACTTTGATAGAATTACGTTGATGAAAGAAACTTGTTTATCTGCCATTGGTAAAAAAACAGATGTTGAATTAGCAGCTGATAAGTTAGAAGGATGTTTGCTACAAGCATTGGCTGGTAAAAGATTTTTGCTCGTCTTGGATGATGTTTGGAACGAAAATAATGACAAATGGGAAAAATTCAAAAATTTATTGACGCAGGAAGCAAATGGGAGTAAAATTGTGGTTACTACACGTAGTGCCGAAGCTGCAAAAATAATGAGAACAGTTGATAAAAATTATGATTTAGAAGGCCTCTCTCAAGAGGCTTCTATGTCGTTGTTTGTGAATCGGCGGCCTTTATAGATGCTGGAGACGAAACAAGTCAAAAGCTCACTGATATTGGCAAAGAAATTGTGGAAAAATGTGATGGTGTTCCTTTAGCAGTGAAAACTATAGGAACCCTACTTTATCAAAACGCAAATATGCCTGATTGGATGCGAAATTAAGATGACGAAATTGTTGGAGAATGATTCAAATTTGACAGCTGTGCTATCAACTCTTTGACCGAGTCATATGCAGGATACTTCATGGCTCCTTTGATTTTCTATTTTCTATTCCTTAGATCATGTCAATGATAATGCTAATAATCTCTGCTTTTATCAAGTTAATTCGTTATTATGTATTGCCTATTTAAAGGCATTTTTTAGTACTTCAATTGTAAGTCAATAAGGATCAATATTCAGCTTACAGATCTTCTACTCTTTTGTTTACTATTAATCCCCTGTTTTTCTCTATTGTTCTGCACTCTACCTAACATTGTGGTATCAGAGCAAGGCTTCGGTCTTTGACTGGGCGAACAGAAAAAAAAAAAGTGAGTGAGTGAATCCAAATGGTAGGTAATGGGAGTTCAGTAACCACACAGCCGCTTTTACTCATTTTCAACAGTGAGAAGTACGAGTATTGGAGCATCAACATGAAAACCTTGTTCAAGTCTCAAGAAAAATGGGACGTGGTTGAGCAAGGGATCACTGCAGATGGAGCATGTTTCGATTAAGAGCAAAGATTAAACAAAAAGAGGGACTCCAAAGCCCTATTTTTCATTCAACAAGCAGTTTATGAGTCAATTTTTTCAAAAATAGCAGCAGCAAATATAGCCTACGATGCTTGGATGACTTTGCAAACGGTGTACAAAGGCTCCTCAAAAGTAATCATGGTGAAACTTTGATCTCTTCGTCGTGATTTCGAAACTTGCATATGAAAAATGGAGAACAGTGCACAATTTTCTGTCCAGAGTAGATGCAATTGTTAATCAAATGCGGACCTATGCGGAAGAAGTTTCTGATCAAACTATAGTTGCAAAAGTATTGCAGAGTTTGACTCCAAAATTTGATCATGTAGTTGCAGCTATTGAGGAGTCCAAATACTTAGCTACATAGATCATTTGATGAACGATGGGATCTTTGCAATCCCATGAGGCAAGATTGACTAGGACAAATGAGAAGAATGAAGAAAAAGCCTTTTAGGTGAGGGGGGAGGCATCCAATCAAATTGAGAAAAAGGAGGTAGCTAGTAGGGGACGTGGCAGAGGAGGATTCCGTGGAAGAGGTGGTCATGGAACAGGACATGGTGATGAGCAAAATGATCAAACGTAGCAGCTAAGAGGTAATAGAAGTGGTGTCTAATGTTACTACTGCAAACGGTTTGGACATGTAAAAGCTGAATGTTGGAAATTAAGGGAAAAGCAAGCAAGCTATGCAGAACAAGAGGAAGATGAGGTTAAGCTATTCATGCCCTGTCATGCATACACAACAACTTCACATTTGGTTTCTAGACAGTGGATGCTCTAATCACATGACAGGAATAAAGTCATTGTTTACAGAGCTTGACAAGTCTTACAAGATAAAGGTGAGGCTCGAAGATGACAAACAGATGCAAGTAGAAGGCAAAGGTACTGTGACAATCAATAATGGTCATGGTAATGTAAAGCTCCTTTACAGTGTCTATTTTATTCCACATTTATCTCAAAACCTGTTGAGTGTTAGGCAACTTATGGCTAGTAGGTATTCCATTTTGTTTAATGATGTCTCTTGTGTGATTAGAGATAAAAAGACAGGTCAGATACTAGTTTGATGTTCGTATGACACCAAATAAGTTATTCCCACTTGAAGTTTCTAGTGTTGAAAGTCATGCACTTGTTGTCAAAGAAAATAGAGAGTCTAGATTATGGCATTTGCGATATGGGCATTTGAATGTAAAAGGTTTGAAATTGTTGAGCAAAAAAGAAATGGTGTTTGGGTTGCCCAAAATTGAGTCATTAGATGTGTGTGAAGGGTGCATATATGGGAAACAATGTAAAAGACCATTTACTACAGGGAAGTCTAAAAGGGCATCTAGTTGCATCTAGTTGTCTTGAGATTGTACATCCTGACTTGTGTAGTCCTATGCAAACAAAATCATTTGGTGGGAGTAGATATTTTCTATTGTTTATAGATGACTATAGTCGCATGAGCTGGGTTTATTTTCTACAATTCAAGTCAGAAACATTTGAGACCTTCAAGAAGTTCAAAGCACATGTTGAAAAGCAAAGTAGCAAATGCATTAAGGCACTTCGTACTGAGAGGGGAGGTGAATTTTTATCTCATGAATTTATTTAGTTTTGTGAAGAGCAAGGCTTACATAGGGAGTTGAAGGTTCTAAGCACACCAAAGCAAAACGGCATCGCTGAACGAAAGAATTGAACTGTTGTTGAGATGGAAAGAAACATGCTAAAGGCCAAGGGACCACCAAATAATTTATGGGCAGAAGGCGTCTCTACTATTGTCTACTTGTTGAATTTATCACCAACAAAGGCTATTCTAAACCGAACACCATATGAGGCTTGGACTGGTAGGAAACCTTGGGTAAGCCATTTAAAGGTTTTTGGTTCTGTTGCCTATGCTTTGATTGCTTCACATAATCAAAGCAAACTTGATGATAAATCAACAAAATGTATGTTTGTTGGTTATTGCTCTCAATCTAAAGTGGTTGTATAATCCTATGTGTGGCAAAGTGATTATTAGCAGGAATGTAGTTTTCGATGAAGAGGCAAGTTCAACGTGGCATGAGAATTCAGATGGTGTTCAATTTGAAATTTCAACTGAAAATAAAGCTCCACAAATTGAAGTACAGCAGCCGTCTTTTTCAAGTCCTTCAACTTTATCAAGCTTGTCTTCTTCAAGTTCATCTTCAGAGGAAATATCTCCAAGAAAATTTAGATCAGTAAGGGAGATTTATGAGGTTACACAAGCCTTGTTTGTAGCTGATCCAACAACATTTGAACAAGTAGCAGAAAAAGAAGATTGGCATAGTGCCATGAAAGAAGAAATTGCAACAATTCAAAGAAATGAAACTTAGGAGTTGATGGATTTGCTTGATGGTAAAAATGTAATTGGCCTAAAGTGGGTGTTCAAAACTAAGTATCATGCAGATGGAAGTATACAAAAGCACAAGGCTCGACTGGTGGCAAAGGGTTACTCACAAAAGCAAGGTATCGACTTCAAAGAAACGTTTTCTCCCATTGCTCGATTTGAAACGGTGAAAACCATCTTGGCCTTGGCTGCACAATTGCAATGGCTAGTATATCAATTTGATGTTAAATCAGCATTTTTAAATGGCGAGTTGCAAGAGGAGGTATATGTTACTCAACCTGAAGGATTCATAGTTGAAGGCAAAGAAGAGAAAGTGTACAAGAAGTAAAAAGCACTTTACGGGTTGAAGCAAGCTCCACGGGCATGGTACAACAAAATTGACTCCTACTTTCTTGATAATGGCTTTGAAAGAAGTAAGAATGAGCCCAATCTTTATTTGAAAAGACAAGGTAAAAATAATCTTCTCATTATTTGCCTATATGTGGATGATATGATTTATATGGGTTCCTCTTCTTCTCTTATTAATGAATTCAAAGTTTGTTTGAAAAAAAAGTTTGAAATGATAGACTTAGGTATGCTGCACTATTTTCTTGGGCTAGAAGTGAAGCAAGTTGAAGATGGCATCTTTGTGTCACAAAGGAAATATGCTACTGATTTACTTAAAAGGTTTAACAAGCTGAATTGCAAGGTTGCAGCTACATCTATGAATTTGAATGAGAAGTTGTAGATTGATGATGGTACTGAACAAGCAAATGCAAGACATTTCAAAAGTTTGGTTGGGGGTTTAATCTACTTGACTTATACGCGACCAGATATTGCTTTCTCAGTTGGAGTCATTTCCAAATTTATGCATTGCGCTTCAAAACATCATCTTGGAGCATCAAAAAGAGTGTTGAGATATATTGTTGGAACAATTGATTTTGGTTTGTGGTATGGTTGTGTTTCAAAATTCAAATTGTTTGGTTACATTGACAGCAATTGGGCCGGATGTTTGGAGGATAGAAGGAACACTTCCAGTTATGTTTTTAATCTTGGATCAGGTGCCATATGCTGGAGTTCAAAGAAGCAAGCATCAGTGGCCTTGTTTTCATCTGAAGCGGAATATGAAGCTACAACTTCATCAGCATGTCAAGCAGTCTGGTTAAGGCGAATTCTTGCGGACATCAATTAAATACAAAATGTAGCAACTAAAATTTATTACGACAATAAAGCGACAGTTTTGATGACTAAGAATCTAGCCTACCATGGAAGAACAAAGCATATTGACATTCGGGTTCATTTTATTCGAGATCCTGTGTCAAATGAATCAATCATTTTAAAGTATTGTTTGTAATACTAAAGAATAAGTGGCTGATATTCTAACAAAATCCCTTCCTCGAGACAAACATGTCTCTTTTAGGCTTCAACTTGGTGTTTGCAACTTTGAATCAAAGGGGAGTGTTGGAGAATGATTCAAATTTGACAGCTGTGCTATCAGCTCTTTGACCGAGTCATATGCAGGATACTTCATGGCTCATTGATTTTCTATTTTTTGTTCCTTAGATCATGTCAATGATAATGCCAATAATCTCTGCTTTTATTAAGTTAGTTCATTATTATGTATTGCCTATTTAAAGGCATTTTTTAGTACTTCAATTGTAAGTCAATAAGGATCAATATTTAGCTTACAGATCTTCAACTCTTTTGTTTTCTATTAATCCCCTGTTTTTCTCTATTGTTCTACACTCTACCTAACAGAAATATGGAGGGAAGGCCAAATTGGGAAGAAAATCCTATCTGTATTGAAATTGAGTTATGCTCGTTTGCCATCTCATTTGCGAAGATGCTTGGCATATTGTTCTTTATTTCCAAGGCGTCATTGTTTTAATAGCAATTATCTAGTCTATCATTGGATGGCACATGGTTTTCTTGCAACTTCTACAGAAAAAGACTTGGAGATGGAAGATGTTGGGATGCAATATTTGGAGAAATTATTTTTAAGGTGTTTCTTTCAAGATGTTGAAGATCATGGGTATTTTTTCTTGTTTAAAATGCATGATCTTATATATGATTTTGTTGAGGAAGTTGGACAAAGAGATTGAAAACAGAAGATCTCAAAATTTTGCACACAGACGTAAATGCTCGACATTTGTCATTTCTTGGCATTGGAAATAGTTATAAAAAAGTTCCATTTGTTGGGTATTCGGTTAACACACTTTGGCGTTTAAGTACCCATTTTAAAGTGCGGCGGAATATTACCAAGTTGATTAAGCAATTCCAATTTGAACACATCAAACGTAAGTGTGGAAAGTAAAGAACAACACCATATACATGGTTTAGCTAAATCCACTTTGAGCTCTACATTCATGGGACCCTATCCAAATTGAAGCAATCCACTAAGTCAAAAACACATTACAAGATATAGTTCAAAGTTGATCTAAGCTACAGTAAAAAGAACTCCCTATTTAACTTTACATTTAGCACCACACTCTGAATCCTTAACGTGTAGCAACTTCTTCGGATCTACTTCACACTGGGAACGCACCCGTGAACAGCTTGTAAACCACCAAGCTTCAAGTGCTGAAGCAACGCACCAGCATCAGCAAAGGAACCATGTTCCAAGAGCCATAAGTCAATGTTTGATATGGTGAGGTTTTGGCACTAATGGAGAAAGAACCTTGAACTATTAAGAGAAATAATACTCTAAGAAATTCAGAGTACAGAATGATACAAATGTCCAAAAAGGTTAGATTCATTTACCCAAGAAAAGAAATGTATAATGAAGAGTTTCTTGCTCAGCAATGAAGTGCCACATTGGCCAATAAGGGGTTGGCCCATTGTTTGTCTAAATAAGGAAAGTATTCATTCTTTTGGTTTGGACCACAAAGAAAATCGGGAAAGGTTACTTTATTCCCTAGGACCACCTAAGCATTTTGTGACATATGTAAAGAGGTCCTAAAAAGTAAGAGACAAAGATAAACACTATCTTTTCAACTTTATCTAACATGCAACTCGTGTTGAGTTTCAAAAAATCTGAAGCGAGAGTGTAAACATAGTCCGTTGTGCACACATACGCGAAACGAAACATGCCAAGACACAAGTCTTGCAAACAGTGTGCACTGAGAACTGGTGTTCACACACACAACAGATGAAACAAGCCAAATAAGAGAATTGACAACCAGTGTGCACACAAAATATTGTCACACAATCTTGATTAACACCATAATCATTCAACATTTGTTTTAACCATAAAATTTGAGTGCAACAACTCTTTGCGGCAATGTACTCAGCCTCGACAGTGGATAGGGAGATTGCATTTTGCTTCTTGCTGTACCATGTGACAAGATTGTTTCCAAGATAGAAACATCCACCTTCTATCATCCAAACTCCTTGCCAAATCCGCATCACTATATCCAACCAAACAATTGTCAGAGTCAAATGAGTACCAAAGGCCAAAATCACACTTACCTAAAACATACCTTCATGATTTTTTTTTACTCCATTCAAGTGCAACTCAGATGGATTGCTTTGAAACCTAGCACAAATACTAACACTAAAGAAAATATCAGGTCGACTTGCAGTTAAGTGAAGAAGGTTTCCAATCATGCTTTGGTACATCATTCAGTCTACCTTTTTACCATGATCATCTTTGCACAGCTTAAGGGTAGCGCTCATAGGGGTTCTAGCATGCTTTGTGTTCTCAAGACAAAATCTTTTCAACATGTTTATAGCCTACTTTGATTGGGAAACAAACATGTCATTATTTATTTGTTTAATTTGAAGTCCAAGAAACATATTCAATTCCCCAACCATACTCATCTCAAACTCATTTTTCATCAAACTAATGAATTCAAGTGCATGTGAGTGAGATGTAGAACCAAACACAATATCATCAAGTTAAATCTGTGGACACATGATTTCATTGTTAGCACGCTTGATAAAGAGGGTTTTGTCGGCATTACCTCGTTCATAGTTATGCTCAAGAAGGAAAGTTGTCAACCTTTCATACCAGGCCCGTGGGGCTTGTTTCAAACCATAAAGAGCTTTCATTAATCTGAATACATGATCAAGTTTGTGGGGATCTTGAAAGCCAATCTGTTGTTCAACATACACTTCTTCGTTAAGCATTCCATTCAAGAAGGTGCTTTTGACATCCATTTAGAACAACTTGATCTTGAGACAGCAAGTAATAGAAAGCAGTAAGTAGATTGATTCAAGTCGAGCAACATACGCAAAGGTTTCATCAAAGTCGATTCCCTCAACTTGAGTATATCCTTGAGCTATAAGCCTAACTTTGTTCTTGTCAACATTACCAAACTCATCAGTTTTATTTTTAAAAACCCATTTGGTACTTATAATGTTAATTCCCTCTGGTCTTGGCACAAGCGTCCACACATCATTTCTTTCGAATTGTTTTAGTTCTTCTTACATCATTTCAATCTAATTTTCATCTTCCAAAACTTGTTTGGCACTCTTTGGTTTTGCAAGAGATACATAACAAAGATGGTTAATTTCATTTTGTCTTCTCCTTCTTGTAACCATTACCTCTTTTAGATCTCCAATCACGGTTGAAGGTGGATGAGCATTTTGGACCCATGTTGGAGGACATTTTCTTCTTTGATTTCTCCTTTGCATGTTTTCATCAGAAAGATCAAAAACTAGCTCTATCCCCTCAATTTGCAATGACGAATAAACAGACGATTCTTTGCATGGACCAGATCATGTTGCTATAGCACCAGAAATAAGTGACAACACATTTGCTGAAGGTTTAGGTTCAAGAGATTCAGTAGTGTTCACGCCATCTTATGTGGGCACACGAGGAACTGATATGTCTTGAATTTCACATTCTTGAGAATATTCTGAAAAATCTTTTGCATCACTAAACACAACATTAATGGATTCTAAGACATTTTCAGAACGCATGTTATAGATCCTAAATGCACAGCTATTAGAAGAATATCCAATAAAAATTCCTTCATCACTTTTAGTATCAAACTTACCTAGATTCTCTCTATCATTCAAGATGTAGCATATGCACCCAATCACATGAAAATAAGAAAGATCAGGTTTCTTACCTTTCCACAGTTCATAAGGAGTTTGAATAGTACCTTTTCTAAGGTAAACTTTGCTGGAAATATGACATGCTGTGTTAATGGCTTCTGCCCAAAGTCTTGTGGGAAGCTTTTTGGCATTGAGCATCACCCTAGCCATCTCTTGAAGCACTCAGTTTTTCCTTTCCACAGCACCATTCTATTGAGGTGTTTTTGGTGCTGAAAATTCATGAAATATGCCCTACAATTCACAAAAGTTAGCAAAATTAGGATTCTCAAATTCTGTTCCATGGTCGCTCCTAATTCTCATAATTTTTATAGCTTCAGAACTCTTCTCAACAAGCAACCTTTTGGCTAATTTCTGAAATGCATTGAAAGAATTAGATTTCGCACTCAAAAAATCAACCTAAGCATACCTTGAAAAGTCATCAACACAAATAAACACATACCTCTTACCTCCCAAGCTTTCAACTTGCATAGGACCCATTAGATCCATATGGAACAATTCCAAAACACATGAGGTATTGAGGTTTGACAAAGCTTTATGAGATATTCCGATTGCTTACCTTGGTGACATGGACCACATACATTGCATTTTGGAAGTTAAAGCTTTGGTAGTCCTTTAACCACTTCCTTCTTTGATAGTCTTACCAAGTCCTTGAAGTTCATGTGACCGAGCTTCTCATGCCAAAAGTTAGTGGAGTCTACTTTAGTATTAAAACAGGACGCACGGTTAGAAAGCAAGTAACAATTGTCATTTGACATTTTTCCCTCAAGTAAAGAAACACCTTTACCATTCAAGATTTGATACTTGTTTTTTGAGAATTGGACCACAAAATCTTTTTCACAAATTTGACTAATACTAATTAAATTGGCCTTCAAACTGTCAACAAGTAAAACATCTTTCAAGACTGGAAAATCAGGAAGCACAGTTGATCTTTTGTCAAGAATTTTACATTTCTTTCCATCTCCATAAGTGACATGTCCACTATCAACCGATTCAAGTTCAGTCAAGAGAGATTTATTACCTATCATATGCCTTGAACAACCACTGTCTAGATACCAAAGATCATTTTGAAATGCAAGCAAAGAAGTATGAGATACAAAACAGCTCACCTCAGCCTTAGGTTTCCAAACTTTCTTGGAAGGAAGACCATTGTTAGCATTATGATTTATACTAGCAACAAAACTATGCTTTTTAAAAACTTGCTTCAAATAAGCAATGAATCTGAAGCATTTGGGTTTGATGTGACATTTCCTGTTCCAAAAATGATAAATAGGGATCAATTTTGATACCTTTGAAACTTGTCTCACAACAGTTCCTTTAGTAGGACTTCTAGTGGCTTTCACAAACATGTTAGCACTAGCTTTCGATGTGCTAGCACCAGAACTAAAGCCCAAACCACACCGATCTTTGAAGGTTTTTCCTTGACCAAGAATTTCATCAAGCTTAAGAGAACCTGCATTCAACTTATCAATAATGGCCTTAGCCTCAATCAGTTCAGCAATAAGCACAATAATTTTTTTAAACAAGACTTTCTTTTGTTTCAACAAGGAAGCATTCTCAATACTAAGAGATTGCAATTTTTTCACAGCCTTTAGCCATTGGTCATACATTTTATCATATGCTTCTTGTTGCTCATCATAGATATCTTCAGTGTAATCTGAAACTTCACTCTTACCATCTTCTTGATTTACAGTGAAGGCTAAAACATTCTCATTATCACCCGAGTCATCATTATCACTCTCATCATGCTCACTGTCACGCAAAGTGGACACCATGGCTTTACCTTTCTTCTTTTTCAGTGTGTTAGCACACTTAAATTGTATGTGTCCAAAACCCTCACATTCAAAACACTTGATACCTTTATTTTTCTTTTCTTTTTCTTTTGAAAATTTCTTTGCAAGGGTACCAGGGTTTTGATGGTCGTAAGGCTTTTGACATATTTTTCTTTAAAAATTGTGAAAAATTCTTTGTAAGTAAAACGCAATTTTCATCATCCAAAGAGCTCAAATCACAATCATCAAAAGGATCAGAATCAACCTCATGTTTGAGAGCCAAACCTTTGCTCAGTTTTTGTTTTTCTCATCATTGTAGATTCAACTCATAGGTTTAGAGAGAGCCAATGAGTTCATCGATGTCCATAGCATCCACATCTCGGCATTCTTCAATGGTGGTAACCTACAAGGAGCAAAGCACTTTCCTGATAAATTCAACATTAGTATATGTTATTCCCAAAGCAAAACATTCATTAGAGATATCACACACTCTACCATAAAAATCAGTTATAGTCTTATACTCTTCCATGTTCAAATTTTCAAAATCAGTGACAAGTCTTCTAAGCCTATTTCATTTCACGGTACTAGTTCCTTCATTCTTGACTGGAAGCCTATCCCAAGCATTTTTAGCAAGCTCACAATTAGCTATGACTTTCATTTGGTTCACATTAATAGCATGAAAAGCTTTAGAGTTATAATTTGCCAAAGTCATTTCACCAGTAGTCCAACTAGCAATAGGTTTTGGTCTAGACACTTCATTTTCAACAATAACTGGGGCTGTCTAACCATTCACAATCGTGGACCAGACTCTTTCATCTATAGACTTAAGGAAGGCACACATCCTAGGTCTTGTGTAATAGTTAGGTCCTTCTAACAGAGGAGGTCTATGAGCAGATCCACCTTCAGTGAAGAAGCTCATGATGAAAAGCAATCAAATAGATGCTAACACAACAAACGATAGTGCACACACAGACACATAATAGATTAAAAATAAAATGCAACACAGACTAGATTTCGACCAACAACTAGATCACTCAGATGCACACAAAAACAAGTAAAATGGGTAAGGATCTACTAAAGCAACTTATCAGAACCAGCTTTGATACCACTTGTTGGGTATTCGGTTAACACACTTTGGCGTTTAAGTACCCATTTTAAAGTGCAGCGGAATATTACCAAGTTGATTAAGCAATTCCAATTTGAACACATCAAACATAAGTGCGGAAAGAAAAGAAAAAAAACCATATACATGGTTCGGCTAAATCTACTTCTAGCCTACATCCATGATCCATGAGACCTTGTCCAGATCGAAAGTCAAAAACACATTACAAGATATAGTTCAAAGCTAATCTAAGTTACAATAAAAAGAACTCCTTGTTCAACTTTACACTTAGCACCACACTTTGAATCCTTAACCTGTAGCAACTTCTTCGGATCTACTTCACGCCGGGAACACACCCGTGAACAGCTTGTAAACCACCAAGCTTCAACTGCTGAAGCAACACACCAGCATCAGTAAAGGAACCACGTTCCAAGAGCCATCAAGTCAATGTTTGATATGGTGAGGTTTTGGCACTAATGTAGAAAGAACCTTGAACCTTTAAGAGAAATAATACTCTAAGAAATTCAGAGTACAGAATGAAACAAATGTCCAAAAAGGTTAGATTCATTTACGCAAGAAAAGAAATATATAATGAAGAGTTTCTTACTCAGCAATGAAGTGCCACATCAGCCAACAAGGGGTTGACCCATTGTTTGTCCAAATAAGGAAAGTATTTCTTTTTTTGGTTTGGACCACAAAGCAAATTGGGAAAAGTTACTTTATTCCTTAGGACCACTTAAACATTTTGTGACATATGTAAAGAGGTCCTAAAAAGTAAGAGACAAAGATAAACAATATCTTTTCAACTTTATCAGACCTGCAACTCGTGTTGAGTTGCAAAAAATCTAAAGCGAGAGTGTAAATACAGATCGTTGTGCACACACACACTAAACGAAACAAGCCAAGACATAAGTCTTGCAAACAGTGTGCACTGAGAACTAGTGTGCACACACACAACAGATGAAACAAGCCAAATAAGAGAATTGACAACCAGTGTGCACACATAACTGTTGTGCATATACACAATTCATAAGTTTGACAAAAATGAATATTCAACACCATCTACTTCCAACAATTTTCGGAGCGTCATCATGCGAAGTCTACAATCTCAGAGTGTTACTGAATCTTTCGATAATAAATGGATATCGAATTTTAAGTGCCTAAGGCTGTTATCCTTAAGTGGTTTAAAATTCAAAGAGCTGCCAGAATCTATAGGTGCATTGAAACAATTGAGATTTCTTGATTTATCGGAGAATTCACATTTGGAGAAACTCTGTGAGACTATTTGTAAGCTTCTGAATTTGCAAACCTTAAAACTTCTTGGTTCTTCAGCTCTTAAGAATTTACCCACCATACAGAAGATGATTAGCCTTAGATATTTGGAATTAACTACACAGTGGAAGCATCTACCAAAAATTGAAGCTGAATGTTTCAAATCCCTCCAGTATCTGCACTTTTATAAGTGTAAGAATCCAGAAAGTTTGCATGACCGGATGGAACTTCTCACCACCATCCGAACATTCAAGGTTGTGACAGCTTGACTTCGTTGCCAGACGAAGTACAAGATCTGAAGAGGTTGGATAAGTTGGTGATATACGTACAGTTGTCCAAAGCTTAAATTGAAGTGGGAGTTGCAAGATAAAGACCCCCGCCTGAACCTTAAAGTGTTCATGATTTATGACTTGCAAGTAGTGGACTTACCCCAGTTGATTCTTCAAGGGTCTTCTAACACTTTAGAAGACATCCGTATTTAAAAAAGTCCCAAGCTCACAGAATTACCAACATGGCTTGCAAATCTTACAGCCCTTCAAAAACTTGAGATTATGAGTTGCTCAGGATTCTCATCCCTGTCGGCTGGGATGGAGAAGCTCACCGCCCTTAGAGAACTGAAGATACAAAAATCTCCTCGCCTGAGTGAAAGCTGTAGACAGAAGCCCCTAAACATTCCTAATTTGGAGATTCATCTTTACCCTGAAGGTGCTTCATCATCCAGGGACAATGAATGATCAGGTACGTGTAGAAATCTCTCTTCTTATTTTCGTTGTCATAATTAAGCTTGGGAAATTGTTTAAATGTGCTAGCTATAACGTTGTTGTAGGAAAACCCTTCAATACGTGTTATTGCCGTAACAAGAAATTAATCTATCTGCGAAGTTCAAAATAAATTTTTCTTAGTTATAGGTTTTACCCAATAGTTCATAAGTCTGACAATCCACGGATGAAAACAAGCCGTATTATTGATAAAAATATTTTCGCAGTTTTTGGACTCATGTTTTATTGCTGTAGTTTCGGTTGATATTGTTTCTGTAGGCTTTTTAATTAAAAATTTTGACTATAATATGAACAATTATAATTATATGATTCATAAATTCTTCCCATAGTTTTCCTTGACTATGTTGAATATATGTTAACATATTTACCTTCTGATGATTCCTATTTAATATAGTGTAAAAGTTTCTTTTATATATATATATATATATATATATATATATATATATAAAAGTAGGAAGGATTATGTTTGTTACACCAATAAGTTTCTCGGAATTGCACTGGTCTGGTAACATGTAGAGTATGACAATTGCATCCCTTGATCCATGCACCGCACCAAGTGACCCGAAAATTTTATTCGTTGCAGAAGTTCTTTTTTTGTTTTTATTATTTTCTAATATCTACTTTTTACTTACTGTGTAACCTGTATTGTTCAGCTGTCTCAGCTTTGCTAGAGATTCTGTCAAAGTCTTTAGCAAGTGCAAGAAGTTCCGATTCCAATTGCAGCTAATATGATTTTTTTTTTTTTTTTTTTAAATCTTTGTGTTCTTGAATTGTTATTTTTGGTGTATTTGTCACTTTCTGAAATTTGTGGCTGTTGTACTTCATCAAACCTTAAGGGGAAGATGTAGTTTCCTTGTTTTATTCTTTGATTCAGTTAATGTTTGTACTGAATAACGCTTCGGAATTGTTTCCCAGTCGACTGTTTGTTTGGTTATCTCTATTTCTTATATTCAGAATAACCTCAAAGTAAAATTGAGCTCAGTCCATATATCTTTTCTATTTGTCATTCCATTTGGTATATATATATATATTCATATTGCATTTATTGTCGGATTCAACATGCTCTTGTACAAGGGTTAACTGAATCGAGAGAATTCTTAGAAAATGTAAGCTGTAATCGTGTAAGCTTTTGGAAGAAAAAAATGTTGGTTAGTTACAAGCCAATCCTTACTCTACTCTTTTATATGAAAGAGTAAAGTAAGAGTGAAAATGTCAACAGTAGTCTGGTAATACGGTTGTACAAAACTACAATCGTGTAAGCTTTTGGAAGAAAAAAATGTTGGTTAGTTACAAGCCAATCCTTACTCTACTCTTTTATATGAAAGAGTAAAGTAAGAGTGAAAATGTCAACAGTAGTCTGGTAATACGGTTGTACAAAACTACACTGTTTGGGACTATTCAATCAGACCCTATTAGTTTGATATACAACAAACCGGTCCTCTTACATTTATATCCTAATATTCCCCCTTAAACAGAACCGGGTTCTTCTTCGTTTGTATCCTAACAGTTCAGCTTCGTATCTTAGCAATTCAGCTTCAGCTTCAGTATTACTTCTTCAGTACTCTGCATTGCACCTTTCATATCACAGATTTAATACTGATTTAATTCTGCACAACACTTCAGCTCATATCACAGATTCAATACTGATTCAGTCCTGCACAGCTCTGCAATGCACCACCAATTCTCAACACCAATTACCAATTCAGTTCTGCAAATTTCAACTCAGCAATTCAACGCAAATTTCAACTCAAGAATTCAACACCAATTACACTTCTCAGCTCTAATTTCAACTCAGTAATTCAACACCAATTACCAATACAGTTCTGCAAATTGCAAATTCCAACTTAGCAATTCAACACCAATTACAGGTCTCAGCTTTAATTTCAATTTAGCTCTCAGCTCTGCACAATACTTCATCTCAAAAACACAGATTCAATGCTAACTTCAACTCAGCTCTCAGCTTTTGCACAATATTTCAGCTCAGCTCAGCTCAGGTCAGCTCAAAAAAAAAAAAAAAAAAAAAAAAAAAGATCAGATGCTATACTAAATTCAACTCAGCTCTCATCTCTGCACAATACTTCAGCTCAAAACACAGATTCAATACTAATTTCAGCAAAATTCTATTTTCAACTCAGTATACACAACGCTTCAGGCCAACACAGATTCAACACCAATTCAGTCATTTCAACACTAATTCAGTCTTGCAATAACGCAGCATTTGACTCAGCACTGTGAAGATTTTAGGTAAGAGAGAAAATGTAAGATCTGATTTGTATTAAGTTTGAATGAATTGGAATACAATAAAAAATCTCTCTTATATACAGAGGAGAGAATACACGAAAGAGAGAATTGGTAAAGTAAAGTGCAGTAGCTCGTTTGAGCTCAAGTGATTAACTAAAAAGGTCAACTCAAAACGACAGCGTATTGGTAAGGTAATTGTGTCCCTTTATGTTTTACGGAACTACAATCTGCACCCTTTGTATCATATGGTTAACATTTCCCCTCAAACTGGACTACTCCTCATACGGCTGAAAGTTAACATTTTTCTTCAGATCTCTTGTTTCTTCCAGCAACACAGTACACATCAATAGTCATTTTACAGCTTCAGAACTGTATTTTTATAGCTACTTTTCTTCTTGTTTCTTCCAGCAACACAGTACACATCAATAGTCATTTTACAACTTCAGACTTTACAGCTTCAGAACTGTATTTGCATAGCTATCTGCATTTCAGACTTTGCAGCTTCAGAACTGTATTTTTATAGCTACCTTTTCACAACTTTAGGTCTGCACATCAACAGAGAACTCTTGCACACAAAAATAAACTTCATTTCACAGCTGCAGAACTGCATTTGCATAGCTGCCTGCAACTTCATAACTGAACAACTTCTCACTCAGTACACATCAAAGCTACATTTTCACAGTTACAGATCTGCACATCAACAGAGAACTCATGCACACAAACCAAACTTCACTTTCGCAGCAAAAAAAAAAAAAAAAAAAAAAGAAATCCACAGCTTTAGAACTGTAATGGCTGCCTACATTTTTATTATTATTATTATTATTATTTTTTTTACAACTAAACTGCTACTTCTTAATCTAAGCTTCTGCTCTAACTTCTCAGAGCTGCACTTCATCATTTCAAAACAAAAGAAAAACACTTTAACACACACACACAGCAGATCTTCAGATTTCTCAAGACTACACTCACCATTAAATAAAGAATTCAACAGCAGACCTTCAGAACTGCACTCACAAAAGACAGCACAAACATCAGATCAAAGTTTCAGAATTATATTTCCACAGAACTTTATTGTCACAACAGCTACTTCTTATCTGGACTTCTGCTTCAATTTTCAGAACTGACCATTGCTACAACATTCAATTTTTCCTTTAATTCAAGGAATTGAGCTGTTGATAAGACTTTAGTAAGAACATCAGCAATTTGTAGTTTAGATGGAATATATTGAACCATGAGTTTTTTAGCTAAAACCTGATCCCTGATATAATGAATATCAATCTCAATATGCTTGGTCCTTGAGTGAAAAACAGGATGTGCAGCAAGGGCACCAACACTGACATTATCACACCAAATTACTGAAGGAGTGTTCAGAATCAAACCTAACTCAAAAAACATACTTTGCAACGAAGCTATTTGAGTGGCTGTGTGTGCTAAGGCTTTATATTCAACCTTTGTTGAAGAAAGAGCAACAACTCTCTGTTTTCGAGAACTCCATTGGATAAGATTAGGGCCTAGATAAACATAGTACCCACTTGTGGACCGTCGATCATCTAAACTGCTACCCCAATCTGCATCAGCATAGCATTCAACATTCAAAGACGCAGCTGCTCTGAACTACAGCCCATGATACTGTGTACCTTTGATATACCTTAAAACTCTCTTACAAGCTTGTCATTGAAGCTCCGTTGGTGCTTGTAGAAACTAACTCAGATTATTGACAGTAAAGCTGATGTCGGGTCTGGTTAGAGTTAGATATTGAAGCATTCTAATGGTGCTTCTGTAGAGGTTGGGATCTTTGAACAGTTCACTGTCAGTGGAAGACAGTTTTGTGCCAACAGCCATGGGTGTGGGACATGCATGAGCATCCATCATCTTAGTTTTGGACAACAAATCAACAATGTATTTTGTTTGCTTCAAATGAATTCCTGCAGAGGTCCTTGTGGCTTCCAAACCAAGAAAGTACTTAATAGACCCAAGAGTTTTTAAGGCAAACTGATCATTAAGATCTTGAACAAGCTGATGTATGAATGAGATATTGGAGCCAGTAATTAAGATATCATCAACACATACAAGGACATAGATGATGTAGGAATCATTTTTGAAAATGAATAGGCTGGAATCGGATATAGAGTTTTTAAATCCTTTGTCCAGAAGAGCAAACTTCAGTTTATCAAACCAGGCTCTTGGAGCCTGTTTAAGTCCATAAAGGGCTTTATTTAATTTGCAAACATGAGTAGGAAATTGAGGATTTTCAAACCCTTCAAGCTGCATCATATAGACTGTTTCATTGAGGGTGCCATTTAGGAAGGCATTATTGACATCCACTTGTTGAATGTCCCATCCATTGGTCACAGCAAGGGTTAGGCTAATTCTGATGGTTGAAAGCTTAATTACAGGACTGAAAGTTTAAAAGAAATCCAAACCAGAGGTTTGATGAAACCCCTTTGCAACCAGCCTTGCTTTATTCTTTTGGAGGGACCCATCAACATGAAACTTTGTCCTAAAGACCCATTTGTTACCAACAATCTGCATATCACTCATCTTGGGAACAAGGGACCAAGTGTTATTCTTTACCAATGTATCATACTCAAGTTGCATGGCTTCTCTCCATTCATTACTAACCAAGGCTTCAGTAACTGAATCACGTTCAGGTAGGACAGGTTCTTGGCCAGATATGATAAGGGCGGTTTTGTGTTCAAGACTGGTTTTTGCTCTAGTTAACATAGGATGTGTGGTTAGAGGTAGAGAAAAGGTTGTTGATAGTGAGTGATCTGTTTCAGTAAGGGTTAATGCAGTAGGTAGACTAGTTCATGAAGTAGGGAACTGTGATGGAGTCAAATCAATTACAAGAGGGAAGTGAGAAGATTCATGATTTTGTGACTGGTGAAATTGAGATGTAGTAGACTGATTTTGTTTAATAAGAGTTTGTGATGTAGTGGGATTATCAGTGGAGGAAATGACAAATTGAGATGGTGTTAAGTCTACTGTAAGAGGATAGAAATAAGGTTCTTGATTGTGTGAAGATTTCTGATTTTGTAAGCTGTGAGGTTGTGATGTGGTGGGTTGTTTTTTAATGGTGATAGGATGTAATATCGAAGGTGTTGAAGGAGATGTTGTGGCTGGTACATGTTTTGAAGATGAAGTGTTGTTGGAAACATTATTAGATTGATGAGAAAGTGATGTTGAGGAGGAATTTTGTGCACCAACTGTTGAAGGAAGAATGGATGCAGAGCATGATACTACTGGAGAAACTTTACTGTTGGGAGCTGCTAAACCAGTAAGAGACACTGATGATGGTATTGACAAAGAGGGAAATCTAATACTAGAAGGAATGTTTGTTGACTGTGCAGAAGTTGAAACTGAAGAGTGAAGGAAGTTGTGCATAAAAGGAAATTCATCTTCATTAAAGATGACATTAGGAGTAGTAAAGATTTTACCTTCAGGACTTAAACACCTATAGCCTTTATGAACTAGACTATATCCTACAAACACACACTTAGATGAATGAAAACTAAGTTTGTGCCTATTGTAATCTCTTAGGTAAGGAAAACATGCACATCCAAAAACTTTTAAAGACGAATAAAGAGGCAATCTACAAAACAGCAATTGATAAGGACAATGAAAATCAAGAACAGCAGATGGCAACCTATTGATTAAAAATACAGCAGTATCAAATGCAAGCCACCATAAATTCATAGGCATGGAAGCATGGGCAAGTAGGGTGAGACCAGTTTCAACTATATGCCTATGTTTTCTCTCACTTCGTCCATTTTGTTGATGGACATAAGCATAAGAATGCTTAAACTGAATGCCTGACTTGGTTAGGTAAGGAACTAAACCTCTATATTCACTACCTTGATCAAACTGTAGACACTTGAGTTTATGATTAAACTCTCTCAGCTAGATGATGAAATTTAACAAAAACATAATGCACTTTAGCTTTGGTTCTTAAAGGGAAAAGCCAGGTAAACCTGCTAAAATTATCAAGGAAATGCACATAGTACTTAAAACCTTCAATGGAAGCTACTGGAGACGGACCCCAAATGTCACTATGAACTTATTCAAGAGGAATAGTAGCTCTAGAATTAGAGACAGGAAAACTGTTTTTATGCATTTTGCCAAGTTGGCATGCATCACAAAAGGAAATGGAAGGAATATGTTTCGAAGGATTATGATTAACTTGCAACATAATTTTCTGAAAAACTTCAGAATGTGGATGTCCTAATCGTTTATGCCAGAGTGATGAAATGTTTTGTTTAGGACAGGTGACTTGAAGAGCTAAAGGATATAGGTGGCTGGTTGCCAAATTGGCATCAGAATTACTACTACCATTATCAACAACATGATGTTCATCAACAGAATTAATACCACATCAGCATCAAAACCATCAGGATAATTAATAGAATTAATATCATCAGTCTCAAAAACAGAAGGAACAATATGATAAAAAAACAGCAGGATCAACAGAACTAGCATTCTTATTATGAGTATTATCAACAATATGACTATTAGTACCAGGATACATGCCATTAGAGACAGAATGGATACCAACATAAAAAACAATAGGGACATCATGACTAGTAGCATAAAAAACAATAGAGACATCATGACTAGTAGTTCTATTAAAATTGTCAGAAGCATTATGACTATTATTATTAGAATAAGTATTATCAATATTGCTAACAAGTTCAACATTATTATTAGACAAAGAGTAATTAGAATCAGAAATAGAAATGATTTTTTTTATTTGAGGAACATTACAACTATCCAGCACTGACTTTGTGTGCTTATTATTAGTATTATTAGCAGCATTAATAGTAGAGGAATAGACACTAGTTTGTGACTCACTATGACTCTTGTGTGGTATCTTATCTCTTAGAGTAGATATAAACTGAGGTTTGTGACTGATGACAGAAACTAGGCTTTGTGCATTAAGAGGAATAGACGACTAAGCTAAAGTGTCCTGAGACCTGACAGATGGAAGTCTCAACTGATATAACCTAGCATTAAGTTCTCCCTGTAGTAAAACTGCTCTAGAAACCTTGTCCTTAACAATGCAACAGTCAGAGTTAAATTCAACCGCAACATTATTGTCTTTAGTAAATTTGGATATACTGAGCAACTTTTTAGTAATTCTTGGTACACACAAAACATTTTTCAGATGTAGACATTTATTTTGTAGAAAACTAGGTAAAGAAGCAAAGCCAACATGGGATATATCAAGAAACTCACCACTGCCTACTTGTAATTGTTCAATTCCACAATAATTTCCGCTCACATTCAACTGACTAAGATATCCAGTGACATGGTCGGTAGCACTAGAGTCCATATACCAGGCAGGATCTGATGAGGGATGGAAGCTGATAGGTAAGGTCTATTGAGAAGCTAGGTAGGCTTCGTTAGGTGTTTGTTGCTGTTTGCTGGGTACTTGGAATCCTTGTTGTGAAATTGTCGAGAGCTGTGATTGTGGTTAATGAGAGGTTTCAGTAAACTATCCTTGATATTGTGATCCTTCATGTGACTGAGAGGACTGGACAGATTGTTGTGGCAAGATGTTACTAGTGGAATTGTTGGCAAAATTGTGTCCAGGGGTGTCAGGAACTTGGGAACCAGGAGAGAAATATGATCCAGCACCTAGTTGTTGTAGGGAAGAGTTGTATTGAGGTAAGGTCCCATTATAATTGGAGATATACCTGTGGTAACATTGTACTGCAGTGTGACCAATCTTGCTGTAGACTTGGCATATTGGCCTCCCTCTGCCATTGCTGCTACCACGACCTCTGCCAGCATTGTAAAAGACAGTAGGTCTATAGGTAGGTATTGACAGATTATAGTAGGGCTGGGGAGGAGTATAGTGTGAATAGGTTTGTTCAATGGGAATGGTACCTCCTAGAGGATAATGTTGTGTGTAAGAGGGATTAGATAAAGTGTTTAGGGAAGGTGTAAACTGTGTGAGAGAAGCTGGACTTCCAATAGAGCTAACTGAGGTGTTAATAGTGCTTGAATGAGTAGTTTTAAAATGAGAATTACTGGAATTACTCACTGAAGCTATGTGAACTGAACTTACTGGAAAATCAACAGAGTTAAATTTCTCTAGTCTTAATTCATATTTCTATAGAAGATACCGTGCTTCTTGAATACTCACAGAATCAAACCTGGACTTAAGTCTGGAAGTCAAATTGACTGCAACAGCATCAAATTCAGGACCTAATCCATCTAGAACATATTGAAGAACATCTTCATCTGAAACAACTTGTCCACTGGATGCTAAACTTTCAGCTATGCCTTTCATTTTCTTGATGTAGTCACTAACACTAAGGCTACCTTTTTAAGTATTTTGAAGTAAGTTTTTTAGGTGAAGTACCCTAGCTTTAGACTCTGACAAGAACTCATTTTCAAGTGTAAACCAAACATCAGTAGAAAATTGACACTTAGATACACAACTAAACATACACTCGGATATTGACGCAAGTAACCAGGTAACAAGAAATTTATCAATGCGTTTCCAAGAAACATATTCAGGATTGATTTTCTCTTTAGCTAGGGTTTGTTTAGAACTAATTATTCCTGATTCAGTTGAAATATCAATAGGCGAGGTAAGTAAGGGCTCAGGACAGGGGATCAAACCTGTCAAATGCTCTTCCAATCCGTGAGCTCTTACTGTGAACAAAACTTGCGAGCGCCAGAACCGGTAGTTATCATAGTAATTGTCCCTTGTTAGCTTCGGATTTATTACTTGAAGACTTGAGGGAACAATAGACGAATGAAGCTCAGCCATTGACACGAGTTTATTCGCGTTCTTTGCAGAACTATCAACACTAGAATTCTCCGCCATTGACGTGAGTCAGTGGCTCTGATACCTTGTGAAGATTTTAGGTAAGAGAGAAAATGTAATATCTGATTTGTATTAAGTTTGAATGAATTGGAATATAATAAAAAATCTCTCTTATATACAAAGGAGAGAATACACGAAAGAGAAAGAATTGGTAAAGTAAAGTGCAGTAGCTCGTTTGAGCTCTAGTGATTAACTAAAAAGGTCAACTCAAAACGATAGCGTATTGGCAAGTTGCTGTGTGACCCTTTATGTTTTACCAAACTGCAATCTGTACCCTTTGTATCATATGGGTAACAAGCACACAGTAGACAATAATACTAATTAACCATACCAGCATTTGACATTCAACTTGCTTCTTAGTTCAGTAAATTGAGCAACTAATAAGGCTTTTGTCAAGAGATCAGCAATTTGAAGTTTAGAAGGCACATATTGAATGTTCAATCTCTTTGTTAGCACCTGCTCTCTAACATAATGTAGATTTTTTTCTATATGCTTGGCTCTAGTATGAAATACCGGATTGGCTGCCAAGGCTGCAACACTTACATTATCACACCAAATGACAAGTGTGAAGTGAAAAATTAATCCTAGCTCTACAAACATACTTTGAAGCCAAGCAATCTTAGTGGCTGCCAAGGCTGCAACACTTACAGACTTTCCCTAAAATGTCTTTGGTACCAAATCCTTTTTACTCTTCAACAGCATGGCCACTACCCTCTTTTTCACCTTTCCCAAAAATTAGTCAATCTTTGGTCTCACCTCATATACCTGCTGGAGCTATTCAAACTTTTGGCAACACTGAACAGTTATATGCCAAGCTCCACAAAGAACATGATGAAAAGATCAAGCTGGAACGAGAACAAAAGAAGCGAGAAATTTTTTTGTTAAACCGTAGACCCCATCTGCTGATATACCTGACTCTTTCTCTTCCAGTCACTCAGATCCTTTGTCTCCTAAGCCTCATCGTCCTTTATCTAAGGATAAGGCTCCAATGCAAATAATGATGATGGAAGACTGCCAAACTTCTACTAATCCTGTCTCTTCAAAAAATTCTGTCTCTTCCAATTTTATGAGCTCTTTTTTAAGAGATATAGTAGAAAGGCAACGTCTTGCAGCTTTGTGTATTTCTCAAGATTCTCTATCTACCTTCCAAACAGAATCAGAAGCTGATATACCTTCTACTGATAAATCATTTGAAAGTGGCTTTGACTTTGAAAGTAATACTTCTGATCAACATCCTAATGTTTATCCCTAACTGATGACCTATCAAACCGAATCGTCAAGATCAGCTTTTGTTTCTAAGGTCAATGATAAGATGCCTGAAGGTGATGATTCCATTCCAGACTCTCCACCTATGTATCGACAATCCCGTCATACTAAGGCTGAGCGTGACTCTTATACAGCTTCAACAAAGCTCCACACTTTTACTATTAATGATCTTCCTCCACAGAAATGGAGAACTTGGATGTATGAATTTCAAGCTTGGTTACAAGCTGAGATGCTTAAACCTAATGCCCAAGTCTCTACTGTACTTACGCAGTTTACAACTAGATTTGGCAGCATTCTCTGTGATTAGTGGATAAGTCTTTAGGAATATAAATAAAATTTGTTCATCCAAATGCCAGATATTAATCAAGCTCTGTATCTCCTGTATGATGAATTTTATGGGTTACCTCACCTTTATGAGAACCAGGTCAGAGAAGAATATTTTAAGATGTGATGCTATTCTCTTAAAAAGAAAGATCTTGACAGGCATTACAAAGAGACGGTAAAAAGATATCACATACTTAGGGGTATGGATGATCCTAACATGAAGCAAGCCTTTTTAGCATCTATTCCAGAATCCCTAAGTCATGAAGCAACCAAGCTTATGTAGTCCCAGAACAAATAACTTGGTTCCACTTCTCTTGGAGAAATTTATCAGTTTGTCATTCTCGCTTTGGAAAAGCTCTGTTCTTAAAAACAATTTTTTGACGATTATCTGAAGCGTTCTAAGCAGCTGACAAAGGTTTGTCAAAGACTAGACTTGCAGATCAAGTGCAAATCAGATTGCTCATGTTCTTGTCCTACCAAGAAGAAGTTTCATTCCAGACGCATCAAGTTTTCTCCACCTAATCTCCTGCCAAACGCAAATTTCAACGTTTCAAGCACCACAAGTTTCTTCGAAAAAAGAAACGCAAAGGCAAACAGTCTAATCGGTGTTATTTGTGCGACCACCCTGGTCATTTTGCCAAAAATTGTCCAAACAAGCCCAAACACTCAACCAAAATGATGCAACAGCTTTCGCAGCTCACTAATATAGATTTTTCTGATGATGATGTTGAAAGTGGGTTTTTAATGGATGAAGAACCCACTTTAGACACTATTTTCCAATTTACAGCTATTGATACTGAGTTCTATGACTCAGATGATTGTCACTATTTCTACCATATCCAACAGATAACACAATCCCTTCCATCATTAGCCTTCTCATGTCATGTACCTACAGCAAAAGTTCAGATCTTCCCTATTAAATATTCCAATCCCATTTCAGTCATAGCATTTTTTGATATTGGTGCTACTCGTACTATTATCAACCCTAAGATCCTCCTATCCTTTCAATGGAAACGTCATCATGAAGTTTTCTACACTGCTAATAGTGACACTTTCACTACTCATCTGATCAGCAAACCCATTAAAATCCAAATTTTTCCAGGATGTTTTACTTTTCATAAAGTTCTTTGTTCCGATTTACCTGGCAAAGATATGGTTCTAGGTTTTGATGTTTATTCTAAACTCAATAAACTTAGAATCCTCCTTGATGGTGTTCGGTACAAGATGTTTTTCCAATCCTGGACCACTTAGCCTAATTTATTCTAGATTGACGGCAATCCTATTGAGTAGCTTAAAACCCAGCTTATTTCCCGCTCTTGTGCAGATTCTCATGCAGATTTTCTCACTAAATGTGCTCATTCACTATGGAAGAATTCTGATTTCTTTATCCATCTTCCATTCATCAAGAGCGAAGATATCAAACCCACTAAAGCTAGTCATTCAGGCATGTCACGAGAACATCTCAGCCTAGCCCAACAAGAATGTACTCAGCTTTTATCTCAAGGATTGATCGAACTTACAGATTCTCAATAGGCATGTGAAGCTTTTTATGTCAATAAACGTGCTGAACAAGGCAGAGGAAAACTCAGACTTGTTATCAATTATCAGCCATTGAATTTCTTTCTCCGTGATGATAAATTTCCTCTGCCTTCCAGACAAGTTCTCTTTGCAAATCTCCATAATGCAAAGATGTTTTCCAAATTTGATCTCAACATTGGATTTTGGCAACTTGGAATTCATTCTGATGATCATCATAAGACTGCTTTCTGCATTCCCAACCAACACTACTGGTGGACGGTCATGCCTTTTGGACTTAAGGTCGCTCCTTCTCTATTTTAGAAAGCCATGACGAAGTTTTTGCTCACCTTTTGCATACATGTCGCATTTATATCGATGATATCCTTCTCTTTTCAAAAGATGAGGAATCTCATATACGTCTTCTTTGTGAATTTGCTAATATCATACACTGTTATGGTATTATGCTCTCTGAGAAGAAAATGCAATTAGGGTAAACAAAGATTGATTTTCTTGGTATGGTGATTGCTAACGGCAAGTATGAACTTCAGCCTCGTATTGCTAATGAGTTGCAAAAATTCCCCGATGTTCTCACAACAAAGAAAGAAATACAACAATTCTTGGGAATTGCCAATTATATGCGCAGTTTTATTCTCAACATTTCTTATTTCACTACTCCACTTTCCCATATGCTTAAGAAGAATCCTCCTTCGTGGTCTAAAAAGCAAACAAATGCAGTTAAGAGTCTTAAGCGCACATCCTTCCATACACAGCCGTTGAAGATTCCTTCTTATAGGAAACGAATTCTTCAAACGGATGCTAGTGACACTCATTGGGGGCCAGTGCTTTTTGAACAAGATGATGACAAGGTACGACATTTGTGTGGATACCAAAGTGGACAATTCAAACCACAACAGCATCATCATCATTCTACTTTCAAGGAAGTATTACTAGTAAAAAATGCCATTGAAAGGTTTGAATTCCACCTTGTTGGACATCATTTCTCTGTTGAAATGGATATAAAGTCTTTCGATCAAATGCTTCGATTCAACAAGAAAAAGGTTCCGCATCAACAATTACTTCGATGGGCAGAATAGTTCAGCAAATATCCCTTCACCGTCCAGCACATTAAAGGTCATGCCAACACCATTGCAGATTATCTGGATAGACTTAAAACTAAACAAGTTGGTTTCATGAACCCTAGATCCAAACCTTTTCCTTGTTTTATGTTCCAACCATTAACCCAATCCAGTTCCTATTCCTCATCTTCTTCACCAAACCATACTCCAGACGTATCTCCTGAATTCGATGACCTTGTTCGAACTCGTACCATTGATGAAAATGCTACCACCCTCATGTTTTCTTATCAGATTCAATGCATTGAAAAATGTGGATAATCCATGTATGATATGTTAGGTGTCTATCCAGATTACCCCTTTTCAAAAATCTTTTGTTTACCTTCAGGTCTTGATATCATATTTCCAGAAGAACTATTATGGTTCCTTTGGTATATGTTACACCAGTACCACATTGCCATTCAATTCTCAATCCATCATATGTTGAAAATAATTTCCCAATATCAGTCATCCTCAACCTCTGAATTACGCTCTTTGATGACCTTTCTCAGATAGTTCAAAACCCTAGACAAATGGAAATCTGTGTTTGCTCAACAGTTTGCCCAGTACAAAGTTCCTATGTCTACCAAAATGGCGTGGTCTATCATGTTTTTCCACAAAGATCATTCCATCAGATTTGATGGCTTATATTTTTCACAACACCAAGTCACATTTCATCGATCTTATCCATATGACCTTGTCCATAATATGTTTGACCATCCTGTTGAGACTAGATCAATTCAAAAAATCCTTTTTGAAAAAAATCAGATCATTCCAGATGAAATATGGCCATCATTTCGTGATGATGCTTCATGGGAACTCTTTCCTCCAGACTACATTGAGAAATTACTCCAAGCCAAACAGACATGCATACATTCCATCACTACTCAAATCGATGCCAATTCAGATTATCCAGAATGGTGGTACCCAGACTCACAGCCAGATACTGTGCAGGAAGAAGAGCTTGAACAGTCTCGTAATTACTATCTTTATAAATCCAAGAAACAACAATACATGCATGCACCAAGTACCTCTGCCAAACAAACATCTCAGATTCCAGACATTTCTTTGGATACTCATCCAGATACATCTTCTCGACAAATCCCTACTGATTGGATTCAATCAATGGGTTGTCTCGATTTCCAGGATGAAGACTCATGACACGTTACCAACTTGTCAGACGATTAAAGCTCTACATGTCTTAAAATAAAAAGTTGTGTCCTTTCTGTAAAATAGTGGTGGACTAAATGGCAGTTCGCTAGCTCAATGTAATATCTTCCGTATGTTTTGTAAAAGTCAAGTATTGTAGGCTAATAAATGTTAAAAAAAAAAGGTCTAAAAGTAAAAAAAGTTTAGTCATGTATTAAATGACTCATTTATGAGTCTTGCAGGGGTTGTATATCTCTAATCTATAAATAAAGTCTTTTACCTTCTCATGGAGGAGGGGGAACTTTGTAAAACTCTTGTATATTTCTCTTGCTCATGAATCTCTCACTTGTTCCTTGCATATTTTCTTTACGCATCTTTTACCATAGTTCTTCCATGTTTCTTTCATCTTTCTAAACTTTCCCCCAACCTCAAGGGTGTTGTAATATTCTGATAATGTTACGGATAGCAAAAGATCCCATATATGTTTTTAATTTATGTTCTTTGACATGTTTAATATATATGTTCTTCATTTATGTTCTTTGTGTGTTTAATTTTCACTAGCCCTTTTAGATGATGTTAGAAGCTGTGTGGGTGTACGTGCGTGTGGGATAAAATGAGGGCCTTGACCATGATTTTGATCGATCATTACGTTGATTGGTTTCACTTAGGTCAGCTATCATAGTTTCCCACATGCATAAACTCCACGATCTTCTGACAGCATCATAGTTTCAAAAGAATTTTACTAATATATTTAGGCTCAATTTCGGATTGCTGTAGCTTTTCCCTTGATCACGTTTGATTCAACTTTATGAATAATCAGCTTTTGTAATAAGTTTTCATGTGTTTCTTTTTGTTAATTTTTAAGTTGCTTTTACTTTTAGAAAATGATATATGATAAATGTAAGATGACAAATTTTTTTTTTAATTAAAATAAATTAAAAATATTTGCTTAAGATATAAATATATAAAATTAAAAAGTGGTAGAAAAGGTGTCGTTGAATGTCAACCACCGGTGCTAGCTAGATGTCATCGCCAAAGGCGCCTCCAATGACATTGTCCACTCCATTGGATAGATTATCGGCCAATCTACCCAATGTAGTAGTCAGAGCGGTTAAAAGCTTTAGTGTTTCGCCACAGCATGCCGTAAAAGGTCCAACCAACTCTTTTGGGCATGCTGTAGTGAAACACAACGACTTTCAACAGTTTCAAGTGCTTTATGGTAGATTGGTCGATGATCTACCCAATGGAGTGCGTGGTGTTCTTAGACGCCCCTTTGATTACTGCGTATAGTCACCATCAGTGGCAGTTGACATCTGACAAAACCTTGTTGGCCAGTTCTAAACTTTTTTTTTTTTTTAACTTTCTATTATATTATTCATTTAATTTAAGAATCATTTATTAAAAAAAATTGATTGAAGTAAACTTAAGGTTTGTAATTAACCATTTCAAAAATAGTTGTGAATTCTAAAGCTACAAATAAGTGCTTTTGGAATCCTTTAATAAAATAAATTATTTCATAATCAGCTTGTTCTATAATCGTTTTTCAAATTAGTTTACCTATCACTTTTTTGGATTATAAATTATGAAATAAATGATTATTGGAGAAGCTACATCAACGTCAAACTCACCCTTGGAAGGAAGAGATGCTTGTCAATCAGTTGTAATATGAAAGTGTAGGGTCTCTTTGAAAACTATCCCCTGTTTCCTCTGCTTCATTTACACGACACGATGTCCTTTTACTCTTATGAATCATCTGCTTCAGCTCGTCAAGTATAAAAGATGAGCTCCTGCATCTGTAACTTTTACTCATTTTTTAAGAAATGAAAATACTCTTCACTTGACTTTTCTTTGGAATTTCCGCCTCTCTTCTTTAAGGTTTTACATGGTATCTGAGCTCTTGACTTGCGTCAATGGCGAAAATTTCTAATACCTCTTCATCGATTAAAAGCGTTGAAGATATGTTGAAGGAAGCTTCCACTAGAACGACTTCAGCTCTTTTTTCAAATTTACAAGTCATAAACCCAAAGCTTACAAGAAATAACTACTATTTCTGGAGCTCCCAAGTGCTGTCAACAGTAGGATCTCATGAATTGGAAGAACATCTTCTCGGTAAATTTCCATGTCCCTCACCTCTCTTAATCTATGATTTGGAAATTGAGGATGAGATAGCTCAAATTAGAGGTGATAATAAAGGAAAAATTGATTCGGTGTCTAAAAAAATTAATCCTGCCTATATTCTATGGAAAAGGGCTGACAAATTCCTAGTGAGTTGGTTGTTGGCCTCAATTTCAGAAGAAATGTTTGGTTCCATATCTAAATGGCGTTCTTCCACTGAAATTTGGTTTGCCCTAGAACATGAATTCATTACAGATTCTAATGCAAGAGCCTTACACCTTAAGAACTTACTTCAAACAACATCCAAAGGTAACCTTAGTATAGCAGATTATGTAAAAAAAATGAAAGAGATTGCTGAAAGTTTATCAGCCAGTGGGTTAGTTGTTTCTAGCGAAGACTTACTACAGTATGTATTGGATGGTTTGGGACCCGAATTTGATGCAGTTGTGGTGAATTTGACATCCAGAATTGAATCCAACTTTGATTCAATTACGCTACAGGAAGCTTAATTTCTGCTGCAGAAGTATGAACTAAGACTTGAGAAATTCAATTCTCTTGACTTTCCAAACTGCTCAGTCAATATGACTGCACTTATTTCCAACATGAACAAGTCTCAGACTTCTAACTCTGCACCAGTTTCTACAATTTCTGCTGAAGGTTCCTCTGGAAGTACTGGATCTGGAAATTTTGGGATAACAAATCAATTGATACCACTGCAAAATGTCTTGCCTGTACCTTCCCAGAATTATCCGTTAATTGCTGGTGGATTATTGATGAACCAAAACAGCTTACCTGAAGCTATAAACTAGCTTAGTCGGTACAATATTCCTTCCTATAAACCTTTTGGCTATGTCGGTAATGGTAGAGGAAGGGGAAAAAACACTGGCAGAGGTAAACCAATTTGCCAAGTATGTGGTAAAATAGGACATACGGCCATTCAATGCTATCACCGTTACAATTCCAGTTATAATGGTTATGCACCTCAATTCAATAATTCTGGTTACTCTGGTGGTGCTCCAATGTCTAGTTATTCTGGGGGTTATTCTGGTGGTGCTCCAATGTTTGGTTACTCTGGTGGTGCTCCTGTTTCAATCCATTTCAATGCATCATCACCACAGCAACATTTTCCTGGTCTCTCTTAAGATTTTGTGCCTAATCCTGATAGCACTTATGCTAATCCATCCGGAAACATTTTGGGCACCAGGAATCAACTATATGGTTCTCATACACAACAACATGGGAGTCATAATTCACAGTCTCCACAGTATCAATTCATTGATTAGCAAAAGCACTCTTCCTACTCAACCCAACAGCCATGCTTCAAGGTTCCAAGTCCACAATTGCCATCCCCAAGCCAAGCCTACTTTGCTGCACATTCAGCTACACCTGTTTATCACACCACCATCACCTCAAACACACCTCCTGACCCTGCATGGTATATGGATTCTGGTGTAACAGATCATGTTGCATCAGATCCAAATTAGTTAACAAATAGCCAAAGTTATGATGGTAATGATCAACTACAAGTAGGCAACGGTGAGTCTCTCAACATCTCTCATATTGGTTTTGCTCTACTTCCTAGTTATTTGAAATCTAAGTGTGTCTACTTAAAGAATGTGCTTTCTATACCTAGAATTACAAAAAACCTGCTTAGTATTTCCAAACTTACCAAAGATAATAATGTAGTTGTTGAGTTTGATTCTGATTATTGTACTATAAAGGACAAAGCTTCCAGAATAGTTTTGCTGCAGGGAGGATTTAAGGCTGGCCTATATCAGTTGCAAATACCCTCTAGCCTATCATCGCATACTTCTCCTTCCTCGCCACCATTTGCTGTTGCTTCTATTAGTCAATCTGAGTCAGTATCTCAGTCCTATGTTACTGCGGCTGCTAGTCAATCTTTAGGTTCTGTTTTACAAGAAGAAAATAGGTCGAGTTATGTCAATAAAGATTGTATCAGGACTAATATACAACTTTCTGATAATAGTTGTAAGTCAAAAGCTACTGTCTCAAAATTGTCCCCTGAAAATAGGTGTAAGTCAGAAGCTGATGTTTCAAATTTGTGCCAAACATCTCATTCATGTAATATACCTTCTCTGAATAAAAAAATATCATCATTGCCCTCTATACTGTCTGTATCTTATGATGAATTTCATGTTGACACCAATAATGCTTGTGAGCTTAATAATACAAATCAATCTTTGTTAAACAATACACCTTGTGCTTTTCAAGTTAGTAATAATAAAGAGAATCACCTATCTCTTTGGCACAATCGACTAGGGCATCCACATGTTAAAACATTGCACAAAATTGTCTCATTTGTAGCAATTTCCTGCTGGCAGTATGTCCCAAATACATTTTGTGATGCATGTAAGATAGGTAAACTTCATAAAAATAACTTCCCAAATCTCACTCTAGAGCAACACAGCCTCTTGACATTGTTCATAGTGATGTTTGGGGACCCTCCCTAGTTGCTTCCTTAGAAGGGAATAGATATTATATTCATTTTATTGATGACTATAGTCGCTTCACTTGGTTATTCCCTTTAAGAACAAAAGCTGAAGTTCAATCTGTTTTCATTAAATTCCATCACCTGGTGGAAAGGCAGTTTAATTGCAAGCTTAAATGCTTGCAATCAGACCAAGGAGGAGAATATAAAGGCTTAATTTCTTACCTCACTACTGCTGGTATACAATTTAGACATTCATGTGCATATGTTCACCAACAAAATGGGAGAAGTGAGAGAAAACATCGACACATTGCTGAAACTGGTCTTACATTGTTAGCTCATGCATCGATGCCCTTGCATTATTGGTGGTTTGCATTTGATACAGCTGTATTTCTTATAAATAGGATGCCTACTGCTGTGTTGAATTTTTTGTCACCATATGAAGTCTTGTTTGGATCAAAACCAGTATACTCTTCCCTTAAAACCATTGGCTATACCTGTTTTCCTTATCTTAGAGACTTTAACAAACATAAACTCAGTTTTCATTCTTCCAAATGTGTGTTTGTTGGTTATAGTCTTATACACAAAGGTTATAGGTGTATTAATTCTGAAGGTAAGCTATTTATCACTCCTAATGTCCATTTTAATGAGTAAGAGTTTCCTTTTAATAAAGGTTTTGGTTCCAACTCTCTTAAGTTAAATTCATCTGTAGCATCTTCAGAACAAGTGAGTTTAACCAGCCCTGAAGTTCCAGCCCCTAGTTTTCCGTTTGTCTTTGAACATTATACAACTGATCACAGCTCCAACAGAAGAACTCCCTCGCATCATGGCTGTCCTGTAACTGCCCCTTGCAGTAATGATTTCAGCAGAATAAACACCTTAAACACTGTCATCTGTCCTTTACAAAAATCTGAGTCTCATGACTTACCTGTTTCACAAACTTCCTTACCTATTTCACAAGACTCACCCACTTTACAGACTACTAAATCTGCCTTACCTTCTCTGTCCATATCTGAACCACAAAATACACAAGAAATTTCCAGTTCTCACATATCAGAGTCCCTATCAAACAGTTCCAGTTTTCCTACATCAGATTCCCCATCAAATAGTTCTGTTTCTGAAGCTCAAAACAAGTGTTCAATAGTTGTTGATTTCACTAGTTATAAACCAGATCATTCTTTAAAAACTCAATTAACCAGTTTAGAGACATTGCCCTCTTGTCCACTTGTGGTTGATTTAACACCATCAAACTTTCAAGTTCCATCATCAACATCATTACCTACCACATCAGGTCATAACCACCAACAACAACCAAATTCTGCATCCTTAGCAACTAATAACAGTCAACCATACCAACAAAACCAAAAACAACCTTTCAATATTCATCCCATGATAACTTGAGCTAAGTCTATTGGTCAAACAACAGCAGTTCTGATGTCATCCAAATTATCATCCACCATACACCCAGAACCTGTCACTATACCTGAAGCTTTGGCTAATGTTGATTGGAAGAATGCTATGCAAGATGAATTTGATGCACTTATAAGGAATAACATTTGGACTCTTGTTCCTAAAACTTGTGATATGAATATTGTTGGTAACAAGTGAGTTTTTAGAACCAAGTTTGATGCTGATGGTACTTTGCAAAAATACAAAGCTAGGTTGGTAGCCAAAGGATTTCAACAAACCCCCGGGCTAGATTACTTTGAAACTTTCAGCCTGGTTATTAAACCTTGTACCATTCGTATTATCTTTACACTTGCCATCTCTTATGGCTGGGACATACAGCAAATTGATGTCAACAATGCATTCTTGAATGGTATGTTGAGTGAGACTGTTTACATTCAACAACCTACTGGGTTTGAGAGTTCAACATGTCCTTTACATGTTTGCAAGCTTAATAAAGCATTATATGACCTTAAACAGGCTCCAAGAGCTTGGTTTGACAAATTAAAACAAGCCTTGCTAGAAAAAGGTTTCCAAAATTCAGTTTCTGATTCTAGTTTGTTTATTCTCAAGGATGCAAGTCAAGTTTTGTATGTCCTTATTTATGTTGATGACATCTTGATTACCGGATCCAAGAACTCTTCTATTACCAAGTTGGTTCATGATCTAAACAATCAATTTGCATTAAAAACCTTGGGATCAGTTACCTATTTCTTGGGTTTAGAGACTACAAGGACTGATGAGGTAATTCATTTGAGGCAGTCCAAATACATCACAGATTTACTTGTTAAGACAAAGATGCAAGATGCTCATTCTTGCCCAACTCTTATGGCTGTCGGAACTAAACTATTTGTTAGGGATAGTGAGTTGTTTAAGGAGCCTAGTCTTTATCGAAGCACCATTGGAGCATTGCAATACTTAACATTAACAAGGCCTAACATTAGTTTTACGGTTAACAAACTAAGCCAATTTCTTCAAGCCCCAACAGAACTTCAGTGGCAGGCCTGTAAACATGTGTTAAGATACATCCAAGGTACAAAATTCCATGGTCTTATCTTCAAACCAGCCACCTCTCTTTGTATTGAATGCTATGCGGATGCTGATTGGGGCAGTAACTTGGATGACCGAAGATCCACAAGTGGGTATTGTGTGTATCTTGGTCCTAATCTAGTTCAATGGAGTTCCTGTAAACAAAAGGTGGTTGCACTTTCATCTACTGAAGCTGAATATAGGGATTTAGCGCAAACAGCAACTGAGTTGGCATGGTTGGATAGTCTTTTCTCTGAATTAGATGTGAAAATAAGCTCCATTCCCATAATTTGGTGTGATAATGTGAGTGCAGGAGCCTTAGCAGCCAATCTAGTTTTTCATCCTAGAACAAAGCATATAGAAATAGATGCACACTATATAAGGGACCAAGTGTTAGCTAAGAAAGTTCTAGTGCAATATGTTCCATTTAAGTTGCAAATAGCTGATGTCTTAACAAAGCCTCTCTCTATTTCTCAGTTTCAGGAGTTAAAAAGTAAACTGACAGTGGTTGCAGTAGAATTGAAAACTTGTTGTTAACTGATAGTGGGTGCAGTAGAATTGAAACTCAGTTGCTGTATCATTTGCTGTATCAGATGATGGTGTAGCAGTTTAGTTATGAAAATGCAGGCAGCTATGCATATACAATTCTGAAGTTGTGAAAATGGAGGTCTGGAAGTGATCTGCTGTATGTGTTGTTTTGTAAGTGTAGTTTTGTAATTCTGGAGGTTTGGAAGTAGCAGTTTAGTTGGTTTTGTGAATGCAGTTCTGAAGGTTTTGTGAATGCAATTCTAGAGGTCTAGAAGTAGCAGTTTAGTTGGTTTTGTGAGTTCTGACAGGTTGTAAAAAATGCAGGCAGCTATTATAGTTCTAAAAGCTGTGGAATTTTTTTTCTGTGAAAATGAAGTTTGGTGTGTGTGCAAGAGTTCTCTGTTGATGTGCAGGTCTGAAGTTGTGAAAATGTAGCTTTGATGTGTACTGTGTAAGAAGCAGTTCAGTTGTGAAAATGCAAGTAGCTATGCAAATGCAGTTTGTTGGTTTGAGAATATAATCAGATGAGTGCTTAGTTTTTTTTTCTTTACTGGAGATTTGCTTAGTTTGCTGATTTGAGAATATAAGCAGAGGTTTAAGTTGGTTTCAGTTGCTGTGCTTAGTTGTTGGAGTTCGTATTAGTTGTTGTAGAGATCAACTCAATATCTTGGATTGTTACGGTGTGCACATCTTTAAATTTTGTTTAAGAACTCAATCAACTCTTGATGCCAGCCGTATCACAAGTGTTTTCACTGCACTAGTGATCTATGCGATGCACATTTGCGGTTTTATGAGCTTTGAATTTAGTTCAAAAGAGAGGTTTTTTTTAGTTCAGATCGGTGCGATCGGATCAAAGAATGTTGAAGCAAGTAAAAGAAACATGAGTAATAAACCAGTGGCTTAGTCTACGGGGCAATGTCAGTCAGCCTTTGATTAAACCTGTGGCTTGGTTTATGGGGGAATGTCTATCAGTTGTAATATGAAAGTGTAGGGTCTCTTTGAAAACTGTCCCCTGTTTCCTCTGTTTCATTTACACGACACGATGTCGTTTTACTCTTATGAATCATCTGCTTCAACTCGTCAAGTATAAAAGATTAGCTGCTACATATGTAACTTTTACTCATTTTTTAAGAAATGAAAATACTCTTCACTTGACTTTTCTTTGGAATTTCCGCCTCTCTTCTTTAAGGTTTTACAATGCTATGGTCCAATTTTAGAAGCTAGCAAGTGTTTGATCATTAAACTGAAACTTTTGGGGATTTACTGTAATTACACCTTTAAGAGGTGCAAAATTATACTGGGTAGTACTACTACATAAGAAAGTAATAATAATTATAAAAGGATGTTGATGTAAAACCCAACATATAGGTTAACCTCAGAATATTCCAAATCTAGTGTAGCGTGAACAAAAACAATATGCATATATACCTCCAATGGTAGAAGTAGAAGTGATGATTAAATTTGAAGTCCTATTGCACTTCTCATTAGCCACCCTTACTATATATATATATATATATATATATATATATATTATCTTTCTGTAATGGCTCTCATTATCAGCGTCCACAAACCACAACTTTATCCTTTTTTTTTCCACAACCTAATCTCTTTTGTCAATAAAGAGAATCTGGTTGTCCCCTTAGAAGAAAAAGAGGGCTATATTTTCTTTCCTTGGGGAGAACAACCTTTTCCCACCCAGGGTTTGGCGAAACGGCATTTTCTCACTCGTTTAAGTTTCAAAATGATACTTTTACACCTTTTGTTGGATTCCGTTAATGTTTCCTATTAATATTTGACCGAAAAGATGAAAATATCCTTAAATAGTTTATTTCTTAATTAATTTATTATACCATTCCACACTAAGCAAGGTCAGATTTTATCGGCCAATCTGTACTTCTTATCCCAAGTGAGGATATGAGTTCAAGTAGAGCACTCTTCCCTCATCAACCCACAAGCATTTCGCCTCTCTCATTTCTTGTACTCCTCCAAAATCTTCTCGTGGAATACCATCATCGGCCCCCCCAAATAAATTGCCGAGACACAGGAAAATGCACTTGCAAACCACCATCCTGACATAGAGTAGCCGCCACAAGCGCCCACATTACAAACAACAACAACGAACTCATGGTGTACACCAACATGGCAAGCCAATTTGTAGCCATAATTTCATTACCCTTTGAAGCATAAAAAATATTCCCAATCGCATGCAACTGTTGAGCGACTGACCAAGACCTCGAAACACTCCATGAAAATGATTGAAAATGCCTTGTGATGATCCTTCAAGTTATTCCTCCCAAGCGACCGATTCCGATGAGCCAAAGCTATGCCAGAATCTTTCTGATAAAGCACACTATTCACCAAATCAATCGCAACCTTCTTAACTCGCCGAACCTCTCCTTCACATAACATTCTCCGATCATCCAAAGCAATAAGAACCTGACAAAACCTATTTAAGAAATAAATTATTTAAGAGTATTTTTGCCTTTTTAGTCAAATATTAACAAAAAAAGGGAACTTGATGTAGGGTGGAAAAGTGCCATTTTGAAATTTGATGGGTGGGAAAGGGTCGTTTTGCCAAACCTTGGGTGGGAAAATGGTGTTCTCCCAGTTCCTTCTCTATAACCTTTTTGAAAAGAAAACCATAAAGAAATTCTCTATAACCTTTTTGGAATGACCTTTATCTTTCGTGAAAATCTATCAATAAATAGAGTCTAGTGGTATCTTCAAGAAAAAAGAGAGCCAATTTTCTGTCTTCCCAAAAAAATAAATAAATAAATTCTCGGGGAAATCATTGTGTGAATATCCTTAAATTTCGCATTTGTGTAAATATCAAACTCACCCTCCAAAGTTTATAATTATCACAAATTCCTCTAAGGGTAGTCATAATATGTAAGTCAACCTAAAAATATGAAAAATGAATTGGGATGACTGAAAAGCTTTTAATAAAGGAACAATAATTTTTGATAAAGTTCCCCGGAATTCTTATAAAAAATGAAGAAAACTATCGCCTAAATATATAATTTACATCGATAATTTATATATCTGTGATAATTTGGAATGTGATATTCAAGTTCAATGCGGTTGGTAAGATTGGATCATTTATATTTATTAGTCATTTGAATTAGGGTTAATTTTATCCATAGCTTCTGAAAGATCAATAAATATCAAGTGTCCCAATGATTTCCGAAACATTATCAAATACTCTTATAAAATTATTTAAAACCTGAAAAGTAATTAAAAAAACCACTTGTGAATGGATAAAAAAAATCCCCTTGACAGGAAAGTATTTAATAATTTTCAAAATTAAGTGGGAGAGATACATACTTCTCGATCTAACAAAAACCTTTAAAATTAATTACAACTGCTATTTGAATAAATTAAAATTCTATCAAATTGTAGGAACCTTATTGTTTAATAAATATATTACTGATTAAGGTCAATTCAATTTTATAATATGGGATGAAACTTGTTATCCTTTTCTACCATTATTCATCGCTAAAGCCAATGCAATTTCCCCACATTGATAAAATAATCTTCATATGACAAATATATTCATTTGTTACCCCACATCGATAAAAGGAAATCACAAATTTATTTGAAAAATAAATGATATTTAATTATATTTCTTTTTGGTGAATGAATCTCGACAATATAAGAGTCATTTATTGATAAAAATATCATACACCAGATGGTATAACAAATTTTTACCTTCTAAATTAATTTTCCCTCTGATACATTAAAGAAACTTTAACTGTGAGAAATTAAATCATTAAGAGATGAAAACAAAAAGGGTAATATATTGTATTTGTAACATGAAGACATCTAACAAGAGAGTCTGATTTTCAAAAATATTCTTCTTCTTCTTTTTTTCTCTCCTTTGTTTTTATTGAAAAAGAAACTTGAACCTTTGATCTTGAATCTGTATCCAAGGGCTACACAGAAAAGTAAAATGTAAACTAACATCACTCTAACAAGAAAACACCAAATCCTGCTTTCTCATTTATCAGATAATTCATTATCCCGATCTGCACCCTTCTGTTTCCTCCCACTCAAAGAACATGGCGGAATCATTTCCATCGACCATTGCCACTAAAATTTTGTCAAAGATAGCCTTTCTTAATTCCCAAAAAGAAAAGAGGCCGTTGTGGCGTATTCCAGAAGAAATAAAGAGCTCGAAGTAACCTTGTTGAAAATCAAAGACAACCTCTTGAATGCCAAGGAAAAGCAGGCACAGAACCGCGTGCTGCAGGAAGACCTTGAACAGCTTTCAGATCAGTTGTGTGATGTTGAGGATGTGGTGGATGAAGTGAAGTGTGAATTGGAGAAACCATCGGCGAAGCCAAAAGATTCTTTCCGATATGCTTATCTATTCCTTTTGTTAAGGAAAGTAGAAAACTCGATGATATTATAGAAAAGTTAAATGAAATAGTAGCTGCTGTTAAGCCTTGTTAGGATATTAAAGTAGTTTGGGATTTACTAATGTACCCTTACCTTGTATTATAAAAGGCTTGTAACAGTGACAGTTATTGTTTTAACGAAAATATCAGTCCTCTTCTTCACTTCCTCTGTTTCTTTTCAGCTCACTAGGTTTGCATTTCCTTTCTAAATCAACTTGGTATTAGAGCTACTGACCAACGTCGAAAATGGCCGATCCATCACCAATTTCTTCTTCCTTTGACAAAGCAAATAATGATTCAAGTCTCAAAGACTCTTTTGATTCAGTCAATTTCTCCAATTCTTCTTCTTTCTCCTCTTCAACACTTACGGTAATCTCACCAAAATTGACAAGAGATAACCATCGTTCGGAAATCACAGTTACATTTGCCGTTGGAGCTCATGGACTCGAAGAACACCTCCACCTGGACTCGTATCATGTCCAGCACCCTTTGTTTGTGTTCAAGTGGATAGCTCAAGTTCGAGGTTCACAAAAAACCTAATTGAGTATCTACTTTGGAAAAGAAGCGATAAATTCTTTGGTGAGTTGGTTATTATCTTCAATATCAGAGTCTATGTTTTCTGCGATCTCTAAGTGTCAGTTTGCAACCGAGATATGGCTGACCTTGGAAAAAGAATTTCTTACTGAATCGAAAGCTAAAACACTGCATGTTAAGAGTCTATTGCAAAACACGAAAAAGGATGGTTAAGTATGCATGCTTATTTCCTAAAGATGAAAAGTTATGCTGAGAGTTTGATTGCTATTGGTGTTATTATCACCGATGAAGAGTTGTTGAATTACATATTGGATGGTTTAGATTCTGAATATGATGCGGCAGTTGTTAACATAACGACTAGGCTTGAATCTAAGGTTGATCCAATAACTGTGTAAGAAGCTCAAATTGTTTTACAGAATCTAGAACTTAGGCTGGAGAAAGTTAATAGTACAATGAATTCCTTGGTTCAAAATGAATTTCATAGCAGTTCAGCTAATATTGCTAGTTTATTTACGAACAATGAACAGACGAAGTTACAATCTATACCACAGTTCTCTACTGATCTAGCTCCAACCTCACAATCTTCTAAGTTCAACCAATCTGGTAACCAGTCATACGTTGCACCTAATCAGAATTCAGTAGTGAATGCACCCTCTCAGAATAAATTCATGCCACCTCAGAATCAATTCTTTACTTCACAATTTGCTGGAGGATATTCTAGTGGTAGAGGAAGAGGTCGTGTAGGAGGAAGAAACAGATTTATCAGTCAAGTGTGTGGTAAAACTAGTCATCTGGCTTTGAACTGCTACCATAGGTTTGATGTTAATTTCTTAGGAAACTCTTCAATGCTACGGAACAATTTTAATCCTCATGGATTTGCAAGAGCACCTGAACCTTATCATGGAGGGTTTTATCCTTCCATACCTCCTCAACACTACTCACAAACTGCCAATACAGGCCAGTTGCCACCATTTCAGAGCCAGTTACCACCATTTCAGAATGTCTATCAGAATCAACAACCTCCATTTTCAACAACCCTTGGAACTTCCTCTAACAACACTAGCTTACTGTCTAATGTTGGTCCTTCAAATATGTCTAATCAGGTGTTTATGGCTCAGTCTCAGACTTATGATCAGGCACACAATCAGACTCCAGCAGCCATTAACTACATAGCCACACCATCCACTGTAAGAGATGCTGCTTGGTACATGGACTCTGGAGCAACAGACCATGTCACCTCTGATTTTTCCCAGCTGACAACAAGCTCCAATTACACAGGAGGAGAACAGCTTCAGGTTGGCAATGGTGAGCTACTAACTATTTCACATACTGGTTCTGCTATATTAGCCTGTTCACATAGGAATTTGTATCTTAGAAATGTTTTGTTTGTTCCTAATATTACCAAAAATTTACTTAGTGTTTCCAAATTAACTAGAGATAATGATGTCTTGGTTGAATTTTTCAATGATCATTGTGTTGTTAAGGACAAATCCTCCAAAGCAACCCTTCTCCAAAGAGCTCTTAAAGCTGGTCTGTACCAACTTCAAACTCCAGTCTGTCTTTCTTCCATTACAGCTTTGTCTCCCTCATTGTCCTCTTCACACAATGTTCAACATCACGGCACCAGCTCTACCTCATTTCCTTGCTCTTCTAATCAAGGTCTTCTTGATTTGTCTCAACAATCACCTTTGATTTCTCCAACTCTCAATAATTGTAATGAAGATTGTACGTTCAATAAGGGCAAAAATTGTAGAGAATACACTGATCTTGCCATGTATTCTAGTTTGTCTATTCCAAGCAATGTACCCTCTTTTGATGTAGCACCTATTAATAATGAAAGTACTGTTTTGCAATCTTCTGTTCTTGACAAGGTTGTTACCACTAAGTTAGATAGTTTTCAATCTTTTCCTGTCCAGAAAACTGACATTATGATATGGCATAAAAGGCTGGGTCATCCTAACTTCTTAATCCTTACTAAAATTCTTAAAAATTTGGAGATTCCCTTTCACACAAAAACTGACCTCACATTTTGTACAGCCTGCCAATATGGTAAATTGCATCAATCTACCTATCCAAAATCTACCTTTCAAGCCTCTAAACCTCTCGAACTTGTATACTCGGACCTTTGGGGACCTTCACCTATTCCTTCACCTGAAGGTTTTAAATACTACATCCAATTCTTAGATGATCATGCAAGATTCACCTGGATTTTTCCTCTGAAAACCAAATCTGAAACTTACACCATCTTCACTCAATTTCATAAACTTGTTGAGAAACAATTTGACACCTCCTTAAAATGTGTTCAAACTGATTGGGGGGGTCAATATAGGAGTCTAGTTCCTTATTTCAAAGCCAATGGTATCTTGTTTAGGCATCCCTGTCCACACACCCATCAACAAAATGGGAGGGTAGAGAGGAAACATAGACAACTAGTTGAACAAGGATTAACCCTTCTTGCACAAGCTGGCATGACATTAAAATTCTGGTCGTATGCATTCCAAACAGCTGCCTATCTTACAAACAGACTTCCCACACCTGTTTTGAACAATTTTTCACCCTTTCAAAGACAGTTTCATACTGTCCCCAATTACTCTGCCATTAGAGTGTTTGGTTGTGCTGTTTACCCTTTCCTTAGACCCTATAACACTCACAAGTTTAACTTTCACACTGTCAAGTGTACTTTCATTGGTTATAGTCTACATCATAAAGGGTATAGGTGCTTAGCTCCTTCAGGAAGAATTTATACTTGTCAAAGTGTCAAGTTTGATGAGTTAGATTTTCCATTTCAGAACATTACCAATTCAGCTCCAGTTTCATCTATTATATCATCCAGTTCTGAGTCATTCAAACCTATTGTTTCATCCTGGCATGTACCTACTACAGTACTTAATTCTGCTCCTCTATTACCTACAACCTCACAATGTCAATCAACACATGATCATTGGAACAAATCAACCAGGATACATTCTCCAGTTTCATCTCAGTCCAGTTCACTTCAGACTTCCATACCCTGTCAGCCCTATTGATGTCCAAATTTCTAAAAATGATGAGTCTTCACTTGAGTCCACAATCTCTAAGACTGAAGAATCCTTGATGTCCCCTGTAACCATCTCCTCTAATAACTCCTTTGAAACTATACCACTTGCAGTTCACTTGCCTTTAGCAGCACCTTTACCTTATGGAACAAATACACATCCTATGTTAACTAGAGCAAAAACCAAAGCCCATAACACGGCCTTACTGACCTCTTCATCCTTGGATACCAAAGAACCAGTCACTGTGTCAGAAGCACTCTCTCATCCATCTTGGAAAGCTGCTATGCAGGCTGAGTATGATGCTTTGATATCCAATCAGACCTGGAAGCTTGTTCCAGCTAACTCTGATATGAATCCAGTAGGTTGTAAATGGGTGTTTAAGGTTAAAACTAATCCTGATGGTTCTATACAGAGATTTAAAGCCAGGTTGGTTGCTAAAGGATTCCAGCAAACTTTTGGTATAGATTATCTTGAGACATTCAGTCCAGTGGTTAAATCTCCAACGATTAGAGTTATTTTGAGCTTGGCTGTAAGTTTTGGATGGGATATCTAGCAGGTAGATATTAATAATGCGTTTCTTAATGGAGATCTTCAAGAAAAAGTCTATATGGTTCAACCTGAAGGATTTGTTGATTCACAACATCCTCATCATGTTTGTAGATTGACCAAAGCTCTTTATGGACTTAAACAGGCCCCTAGGGCCTGGTTTGATAAACTTAAGAAAGCATTCCTTGGTTAGGGGTTTGTTCATTCTCTGGCAGATCCTAGTCTATTGTGTATCAAAAAGAAGGCACATTGATGTATGTTCTAGTGTATGTAGATGACATTTTACTCACAGGAAATGACCCCAATCTGGTTCAGAAAATAGTATCTGATCTTAATACACAGTTTGCATTAAAGGCTTTAGGATCTCTCAAGTATTTTCTTGGGTTTGAGGTGACAAGAAATAAGACAGGAATTCATATGAATCAGGAGAAATATGCAAAAGATCTACTGGTTAAAACAAATATGGTTGATTGTAAGCCTTGTAATACCCCAATAGCTGCTGGAGCTAAACTTGCACTTGAGGATAGTAAACCTTTTGAAAATCCAGCACTCTACAGAAGTACAGTGGGTGCACTGCAGTATTTGACATTGTCTAGACCTAACATTTCTTACTCAATTAATAAGCTCAGTCAATTTTTAAAAGCTCCTACACAACTGCACTGGCAAGCCTATAAAAGGCTACTGAGATATCTTAAAGGTACCTCCAATTATGGCCTTCAATTCTATCCCAATCATAGGCTTAATCTAGAGCGTTACACAGATGCAGATTGGGCTTGCAATCCACTGGACAGAAGGTCAACTAGTGGCTGCTATGTGTTTCTTGGGTCTAATCTCATTCAGTGGAATTCAAGGAAGCAAAAGGTAGTGGCTCTTTCTTCCACTGAGGCAGAATATAGGGCTCTTACACAAGGGTCCACTGAAATAGCCTGGTTCTGCAGTCTTTTTTCTGAAATTGGTCTTCAGTTGACTGGTGAAATTCTTGTTATTTGGTGTGACAACCAAAATGCAAGATCACTTGCCTCCAATCCTGTCTTTCATGGTAGGACTAAACATATTGAGCTAGATGCTCACTATATACGGGAACAAGTTACAACCAACAAGGTGAAGGTTCAATATGTTCCAACTGAGTATCAAAAAGCTGATATCTTCACTAAGGCACTTTCAGCTTCCAAGTTTGAACCACTTCGAGAAAAACTTACTGTACAAGCACCTGGTAGTGTTTAGTTAACGGACTAATATGCAGTTGTGGTTTATTGCAAATGTGTTCAGTTTTTTTTTTTTTTTTTTTGTTCTAGTGGAGTTTTTATGGTCTGGTGCAGTTGTGGTTTATTGTGAATGTGTTCTGTTGATTCCTGTTCTGGTGGAGTTTTTATGATCTGGTGCAGTTCTGGTTGTTGCGAATGTGTTCTGTTGATTGCTGCTTTTTGTGATTTATGGTCTGGTGCAAACTATTGATTGAGTTAGTGAAGTTTGGTTGTTGAAATCAGATGTTGATACTGAAAAAAAAAATATGAAATGACTGAAGTTGTTTCTCAGTTATTGTACAGATCTGGGGATTTTTTTTTTTTGAAGTTTTTTTTAAGACAGTTTTATGGAAAGTTTGGGGTTCCTTACTGAAAGTTTGATGTTGGTTTTGGAACTCTGTTTTCATTTAAGTACAGCTGTATTGAAGCTGTTTGAAACTGCATTATGGAATTCTAGTGTTAAAGCTTGTTTTGGTGCATTGAAGGTGTTTGAAACTGCATTATGGAATTCTGGTTTTAAAGCTTGTTTTGGTGCATTGAAGCTGTTTGAAACCACATTATGGAATTCTGGTGTTAAAGCTTGTTTGGTACATTGAAGCTGTTTGAGCTGCATTATGGAAGAGCTGCATTATGGAATTTTGCTTGTTAAAGCTTGTTTGGTACATTGAAGCTGTTTGAGTTGCATTATGGAAGAGCTCCATTATGGAATTTTACTTGTTAGTATTATTTTGGAGTTCTGGGAAGTGCTGTCTGTTTTGTTTGGAAGCAGGTGGCGTTGAAGTTGCTTGAGCTGCATTAAAACCTGCTGGACAGTTTGCATATTCTAGTGCAAACTTGTAGACCAATTGCTTATCAACTCCACAAAGGCAGCCAGTGAATGGTACAGCAAGGAATTGATGCTTGGTTTAAGGGTGGATATTAAAGTAGTTGGTAACAGTAATTACTGATAGAAGTTTTGTTTAAGGGAGGATATTAGGATATTAAAGTAGTTTGGGATTTACTGATTTACCCTTACCTTGTATTATAAAAGGCTTGTAACAGTGACAGTTATTGTTTTAACGAAAATATCAATCCTCTTCTTCACTTCCTCTGTTTCTTTTCAGCTCACTAAGTTTGCATTTCCTTTCTAAATCAACTAGCCTAAATGTGGTCAGAATAAGCGTGAGGTTTGGAGCGATAATTTGAGGGAGATGATGATAAATCACACCTGTGTTGGCGCTTCAGAAGTTTTCGAGAGAGACGGCGATAAGGAAAAAATTATAAACTTTTTGAAGCAACCAAAAAATGAAGGTGAAAAGGTCTCTGTCATCACCGTAGTTGGAGGTGGAGGTATTGGAAAAACCACTCTAGGCAAATTGGTGTATAGTGACAAAACGATAGACGAACTCTTTGATCTAAAGATGTGGGTACGTGTACCTGAGGACTTTGATATAATTACTTTGATGAAAGAAACTTGTACTTCTGCTACTGGTCAAAATCAAGCTGGACTAGCCGTCAATGAGTTAAAAGATTGCTTGCTGGATGAATTGGTTGGTAAGATATTTTTGTTAGTCTTGGATGATGTGTGGAATGAAAATTATGATAAATGGGACAAATTCAAAAACTTATTGACGCAGAAACCCAATGGGAACAAAATTGTGGTTACTACACGTAGTAATCAAGTAGCGAAAGTAATGGGCGTGGTTGACAAGTCTGTTTTAAAAGGCCTTTCCCGAGAAGATTCTATATTGTTGTTTGAGAAATCGGCGGCTTTTAAGGATGAACAAAGCACAGATCAAGAGCTCATTGAAATTAGGGACGGAATTTGGGAAAAATGTGGTGGCAATCCTTTAGCTGTGAAAACTTTAGGAACCCTACTTCATCAAAGTAGAGAGCCGTCTATTCGGTCGCTAATTAAAGAAAACAGAGAATGGAGTCAAGAACAAGGGTTGAAGTTGAGTTACGCTCATTTGCCATCCCGTTTGCGAAGATGTTTGGCATATTGCTCCTTGTTTCCTAAGGGTTATTGCTTCAACAGTAATTATCTGGTCTGTCATTGGATGGCGCATGGTTTTCTTGCTACTGATAATGAAAATAAAGAGTTGGAAGAAGTTGGGTTGCAATATTTCAATGAATTAAGTTCGAGATGTTTTTTTCAAGATGTTGAAGATCATGGTTATTTTTTTACATTTCAGATGCATGACTTTGTACATGATCTTGTCCTCAAAGTAGAACAAACAGAGTGCGAAGTGGTTGATCTTAGATTCCAAGGAAGAAAAATAAATGCTCGACATTTGTCATTTCTCGACATTGAGTATTCTGATCAAGAAGTTCCATTTATATTGAAGAAATTACGGACCATCATCATGCAAAGTGTACTATTTGAGCATGCTACTACGGCCTTCCTTAATACACGGATATCAGATTTTAAGTACCTCAGGTTGTTATGCTTTAGTGGTCTACAATTTGAAGCGTTGCCAGATTCTATTGGTGAATTGAAACATTTGAGATGTCTATACTTATCTTGGAATTTAAGTTTGAAGGAAATTCCTGAGCTTATTTCTAAACTTCCGAATTTACAAACCTTAATACTTCTTGGTTGTTCAAATCTTCGGAAGTTACCTCGCAATATGCAGAAGATGACTAGTCTTAGATATTTGGAAATAACTATAAAAGAGATTGGAGAAGGGATGCAAAGTTTCACTAGCCTCCGAACATTGGTTTTCCAAGGTTGAGATAGCTTGAACTCATTGCCATACAATATGAAAGATCTGAAAACATTGAAGAAGCTGGTGATACATAGTTGTCCGAAGATTAATCTGAAGATGGATTTGCAAGGAGAAGGCCCCAACGCGAGCAAGACGGACTCGCAAAGTGGTGACTCCAACCACTGGACTGACACTCTAGAGTACCTGCGGATTGAAGCATGTCCAAAGCTCAAAGAATTACCACCATGGCTTGTGAGTCTCAAAGCATTTCAAAAACTTGAGATTTTAAGTTGCCAAGAACTATCATCTCTGCCAGACGGGATGCAGAACCTCACCAACCTTAGAGAATTGAAGATACAAAATTGTCCTACCTTGAGTGAAAGCTACACGAAGAATTTGCTAGAAATTTCTCATGTGCCAGAGATTCAACTAGATTCCATGATAGCTTCTTTGATGAATTGACTAATGAATAAATAGCCAGGTGTGTGAAAATTTCTCTCTATCTCTTTATAATGTTATTGTTAAAATGGAAGCCTGAAACAGTGCTGTTTTGAGTAAAGAAGGACGACGTCATTTTAGACAAGCTACGAGATGAACCCTGACTGCAGGATTCACTTTAGATCTAACGACCAAATTCAATCACTTAGTGAACTATATATAAACTCGTTTCTCTGCAATAACAAAGATAGAACACTGTTTGGGTTTCTTTGTGCGATCGAGAAGTTAGGGTTTGAGAAGTTCTTGCTGTTCTTTGTGTAATCAGATTTGAGTGGTTAGGGGTCTTAATCACTTTGGTAAGAGTGTTGTTCTCTCATGTTAGGGATTCTCAGTGGGTTTCTCTATAGGCTAGTTACAGGTTATATTGTAAGGGTTTTCGGTGTTTATTTGGAAGTGTTGTAATCTTGATTCTTCTGATAAAAGTAAGTGCAGCGAGCTCATACCTTTCCTGAGCTCATCGTGGATATAGCTTATCCAAAAAAGGATAAGTGAACCACGTTAATCACTGTGTTTTCTTGGTGTTCTTGTTTGATTGAATGTGTGAATTAGATCTGTGTTTGTGCTTAGTTACGTAACAGTGGTATCAGAGCCATTTCTTGGAGTCTAGATCTGGTGATTAACGAAGGGTTTTGTGAGATTAGGGTTTCGGGAAATTTGGGGCTTTTTCTAATCATTGATTTCTTTGGGTCTCCAAATAGATCTAAGGAGTCAAATCTCGATAAATCTTGGGAAAATACTAGGATTCCAGAAATCGCACAAAGAAACAGGGCAAGAGGAACTAGGGTTTACAATTTGGGACTTTTATAAAACCAATCCAAAATGACCACAAACACCACCACACGATTAGAAATAAACCAATATGATGGGAAGATCGATTTCGGAAGCTGGAAGAAGAAGATGAAAGCCCTTCTTTTCTCATAACAAGGTTGCAATCGCACTAGAAAAAGATCCCAAGAAATGGTCAGAAGAAAGACTGAAGAAGAAGGAAGAGATTGACGAAGAAGCATGTAACTTGATCGTGATGAATCTCTCGGATAGTGTACTTCGGAAGGTAGATGGATTCGAAACTCCACTTAGTTTATGGGGTAAGTTAGAATCTTTATATGCCTTACAGTCTGCACAGAATCTGGCTTTCTTAAAAGGAGCCTTATTCTCATATAAAATGGATAATGCAAAGTCTATTGGGGAGAATTTAGATGAATTCCTTAAGATGAATTTAATTTGAAAGGCACAGACCAAGAACTATGAGAGACAAGCCTTGCCATGATAATGCTTAACTCCTTAACGGATGACTACCAAGTAGTAAAGAATGCCCTTCAATACTCAGGTATTGTACCCAGTGTTGATTTGATAGTTACTGGTTCTAAGGCTAGGGAGTTAGAGCTTAAAACCCTTAAGAGGAACAACAATACTTTGTTTGTGAAGGGTAGATTAGATCCTGGTAAACCTAGTAAAGGATACCAGCCTAGTAAGGGGGGGTAAGAATAAGAAGAAATGGAAAGGGAACAATAAATCCAAGACTAAAACTAGGAAGTGTTACTACTGTAACAAGACATGCCATCTAAAGAAAAACTGTTTTGACTGGAAGAAGAAACAAAAATTAGGAAATACAGAAAACAACCTAGCCACAACTAGTAACCAAACAGATGAACTAGAAGTCCTAACAGTGTCAATATCTGACACTACAAAGGAATGGGTATTAGATTCAGGCTGTACTTTCCATATGAGCCCTAATAGGAGTTGGTTCCAAGACTTTGAAAATACTGAACATGAGACTGTTTACATGGGGAACCACCAAGCATGTAGGGTTAAGGGAATAGGCTATATAACCCTTAGGTTAAGTAGGGGAAAGCTGATCAGGCTAACTAAAGTGAGGTACATTCCTAACCTAAAAAGAAATCTCATCTCCCTAGGTACCCTGGATGAAGCAGGTTGCTGCTATAAAGCTAACAGTGGGTGGTTAAATGTCTATAAGAATGAAAAACTAGTCTTAACAGGAGAAAAGAAAACTGGTCTTTATATACTCAGTGGGAGTGTCTACTCTGATTGTAACAACACAACACTAGGGTCTCCAAATTTATCTGTAACTGAAAAGTGGCAATTGAGGTTAGGTCATATGAGTAAGAAGGGAATGGACGTCCTAAATAGGCAAGGACAGTTTGGGAAAGATACTGTCAATAGTTTAGAGTTCTGTGAGAATTGTGTCCTTGGTAAACATCATAGGAACAGTTTCTCTAAGGGAGTACATCTAGCTAATAACTGTCTAGACTACTTACATTCTGATTTATAGGGGCCAAAAAAGGTTAAATCTTATGGTAGGAACAGTTACTTTCCCTCAATCATAGATGATTATAGTAGGAAATTTTGGGTCTTTGTACTTAAGTCCAAAGATCAAGCCCTTGCTAAGTTTAGAAACTAGAAGACTTTAGTTGAAAACCAGATTAGTAGAAAGGTCAAAGCCCTTAGGATAGATAATGGGCTTGAATTCTGCAACCTACAGTTTGATAAGTTTTGTAGTGAATAGGGGATCTTGAGGCATAGGACAGTTAGAAATACCCCTCAGCAAAACGGGGTTGTTGAAAGAATGAATAGGACACTCTTAGATAAAGTCAGGTGTTTACTAATCACATCAAGCATCCCAAAAACATTATGGGGAGAGGCACTTTCCACAGCTGCCTATTTAGTGAATAGGAGCCCCTCTACAACTATAAGTCTAACCTGTTCAGAAGAGAGATGGTCTAGAAGAAGGCCAAAACTAGGTCACCTAAAAGTGTTTGGATGTGCAGCTTATGCACACATGGTGGGGGCCAAACTAGAACCTAGATCCACTAGGTGTGTGTTCCTTGGATATCCTGAGGGTACAAAAGGGTACAGATTATGGGATAAAGAGTCACCAAGGGTTAGGATCATAGTAAGCAAGGATGTTGTGTTTAATGAGGGATTCTTCCCATGCAAAAGAACTAACCCTGATGTAGGCACCACCAAAAGCACAGAAACAGCTACCATTTTGACCAATGCTACCCAGATTGAGGTGGAGCCCATAGCCCAACAATTAAATCCACCTCAAGCTCAAGCAGAAGCACCACAGTAGCCTAAAATTGACACAAAACCTGAGGAACCTAATCAAGGTGTAGATGAAGAAACTAAAGAGTTCCTGGAACCACAACAAAATGGACTGACAAATTACCAATTGGCCAGAGATGGAACAAGGAGAGAGGTAAGACCACCCTCAAGATACTCATACGCAGAACTAATTTACACTACTCTTCTTGCAAGTACTGAGGTGCTAAGGTCTAAACCTGAGACATACCAAGAGGCCACGGAATCCAGAGATAGAGACAAATGGAGAATAGCTATAGAGGAGGAAATGCAGTCTTTAAAGGTAAATCAAACATGGTCATTTGTTCCAAAACCAAGAAACCAGAAGCTAACACAATGTAAGTGGCTTTTCAAACTTAAAGATGGCATTTCCATAGCTGACCCACCTAGGTATAAAGCCAAACTAGTGGCAAAGGGGTATACCCAAAGGGAGGGGATAGACTTCAATGAAGTCTTCTCCCCTGTGGTCAAATACAAAACAATTAGGATGATGTTGATAGTAGTGGCATACCAAGATCTGGAACTTGAGCAGTTGGATGTCACGACTGCTTTCCTTCATGGAAACCTTGAGGAGAAAATCTATATGAACCAGCCTATTGGGTTTATTGACCCTGAGGTTCCACACCATGCATGCCTTCTTAAAAAGTCATTATATGGGTTAAAACAGTCTTTTAGGCAGTGGTACAAAAGGTTTGACACATTTATAATAGGTATAGGATTCACTAGAAGTCAATATGACAACTGCTTTCTATTTTAAAATGGACAATGATATGCCTATTTACTTACTCCTATACGTTGATGATATGCTGTTGATTAGCAAGTCAAAATCCCATATTAGTGACTTAAAGAAAAAGTTGAACTCTGAATTCAGTTTTAAAAACCTAGGGAATGCCAAGAAAATTCTAGGCATGGAGATAAATAGGGATAGAATAAGGTGTGAACTTAGGTTGCAGCAACAATCCTATTTACTGAAATTAGTCACAGAGTTTGGCATGACTGGTGCCAAACTGGTCTCAATGCCCCTGACCAGCTAGTTTATACTTAGTAAGTCCCAATGCCCCAAAACTGAGTCAGAATTGTTGAGAATGGAGTCTGTCCCTTATGCTAATGTTGTGGGGTCACGGATGTGTGTCATGATTAGTACTAGGCCAGACTTAGCCTTTGCCATCTCCATGTTGAGTAGATATATGTCTAACCCTAGTGTGGAGCATTGGACAGCTTTAAAATAGATGCTGAAATATATAAACAGTACTGTATGTGTTGGTCTTGAATATTGCAAAAGAAATACTGCATTTGATCTTGTTGGGTTGGTAGATGCTAATTTTGCAGGAGATAAGGATACCAGGAAATCAACTATAGGATATTTCTTTACACTGGGTGGAAATTGTATAAGCTAGAAATCGCAACTGCAGCCTATAGTAGCCTTGTCCACAACAGAATCAGAGTACATTGCGGTAACTGATGCAGTTAAAGAAGCTTTATGGCAAAAAGGAATCCTGACAGAGGCAAATTTAATTAGTGGGAAGGTGACAGTGTACTCCGATAGCCAGAGTGCGATCCATCTGCGCAGAAATCTAGTGTATCATGAAAGAACTAAACATGTAGATGTCCGCTATCATTTTGTGAGAGATAAAGTTGCAAATGGAAACATTGAACTTAAAAAGGTACCCACAGAAGAAAATCCAGCAGACATCGGCACTAAGATAATCACTCCAGCCAAGTTCAAGCACTGCTTGAACCTGTTTTATGTCAAGTAGCCTAGAGTGACAAAGAGCTATGACATAATGGAACTGAGCAAGCTGCACAGAGAAACTGTTTCCAGTGCTTCAAAGGTGGAGATTGTTAAAATGGAAGCCTGAAACAGTGCTGTTTTGAGTGAAGAAGGATGATGTCGTTTTAGATAAGCTACTAGATGAATCTTGATCGCAAGATTCACTTTAGATCTAACGGCCATAATTCAGTCACTTAGTCAACCATATATAAACTCGTTTTTCTGCAATAACAAAGATAGAACACTGTTTGGGTTTCTTTGTGCGATCGAGAAGTCAGGGTTTGAGAAGTTCTTGCTGTTCTTTGTGTAATCAGTTTGAGTGGTTAGGGGTCTTAATCACTCTGGTGAGAGTGTTGTTCTCTCGGGTTAGGCATTCTCAGTGGGTTTCTCTGTAGGCTTGTTACAGGTTATATTGCACGGGTTTTGGGTGTTTATTTGGAAGTGTTGTAATCTTGATTCTTCAATAATAGTAAGTGCAGTGAGCTCATACATTTCCTGAGCTCATCGTGGAGGTAGCTTATCTAGAAAAGGATAAGTGAACCACGTTAATCACTGTGTCTTCTTGGTGTTCTTGTTTGATTGGCTGTGTGAATTAGATCTGTGTTTGTGCTTAGTTGTGTAACAGGTTTCAATGCAGTAACTCTATTTTTTTATGCTGCCGTAAATGGACAGTTTTATCCAATATTTGATAAATAGCTACGATGAAAAGTCTTTATATTATTGTCATCTACTACAAACTAGAAATATATATATTTTCATAGGCGATAAATTTCATGTTTTGTTTACGTAGTTTCCTAGTACAATATTGTTTCTGTAGGCTTTTTAATTCATAGGAGAAATATGATTATTTGTAAGTAACATATAAATTCATAAATCCTTTCACATATATTTTCTTGCTGTTATAAATTCTATATTAATTAATAATTTTGATTTTATCATCTGTATTTGATTGATATCATTGATTTTCCACATTTCGAAAAAGAATCAATAGAAAAAGAAAGAATCAGAATTGATCGATATGTCCTAGATCTGATGGAATAGAATGAATTGAGACAGTATTTTGTCAATACATAGTATGAAACACTTTCCTTTGCCCCATGCAACTCACAAAACGACTGGAATTATTCATTGCAGAATCTGTTTATTTTTAAAGTGATAGGTAATATAACCTTTAAGAGAGTAAATTTGTTTCTCTGACCTTTTACTTATTGAGTAACTTGAATTATTCAATTGTTGCAGCTTCCCCAAAGATTCTAGCAAAGTCTTCAACCAGTGGAAGAAGTTTCGATTCGGAGTCCTGCTAATTGTGATGCTGCTTTTTTTTTTTTATTTAATCTTTTTGTTCTTGAATTGTTATTTTGGTGTATTTGTCTCTTCCTGAAATCTGTGGGTGTGTTGTATTTTCATCAAACTTCCAGGGGAAAGGTAATTTCCCCTATTTATGCTTGATTAAGTTAATCATGTTTGTATTGGATAATGCTTTGGAACGTTTCCCAATCTACTGTTTGTTTGGTTATCTCTATTGCTTATATCTTTTCCATTTGTTATATCATGTATCATATATTCAGAATGCATTTCTTTTTTCAAATTGAGCATGCTCTCCATTAAATTAAAGACAGCATGATGTTCAGACTAGTCAAACAAAAAGGTTGAGTTTATCTATGAACAGTCCCTTCCATAGTTAGTGGCATGGGGCTCATTCCTGTTTATATTCAGCGGAAGACAATCAGTTCGAATCCTTCTCCTAACTAGGGATGAAGTCCTTGTAAGATTTATAAATTGAAAGAAAACGAGAAAAAAATTTGGCTTCAATTACTATATTCAATTGAGTAAATGAGTGAATGAATTACAATGAGGGTTTGTAGCTACTTTAAGTAAAGACAGTAGCTGAATGAAGTGAAGAGAAAAAGGGAAAGTGAACTTAGAGAAGAAAATTCGTTCAACTTTAAGAGAGACAAAATGACTCTGTTTTGTTGTTACTTAACTAAATTTCAAGTAAGTCCTTATCTTCTGAATTCTGACACTTTAATCCACATGCTTACTCAAATTGAACTCCCTAGTCCAGATTTATGAATTCTGACACTTTAATGCACATGCCCACTCAAACATGAATCTCCTTCCATCATGTCTTCACAAACTTCAGCAGGTCATGTCTTCACAAACTTCAGCAATTCATGACTTTATCAGATTACATTCACCATTTCCATTCTTCATATAATTCAGTCACAGACTGCACTGCTACAAACTTCATATAATTCACCATCATGTCATATCTTCACAAACTTCAGCAGTCATGACTTTATCAGATTACATTCACCAGTTCCATTCTTCATATAATTCAGTCTGCAAACATCAAACTGCACCACTACAAAGCTGACAAAACTACAAAAATACATTCACCGGCTCCCACTATTGACCGGCCGCTCCTTGTTAATTCAGTCCACAAAAAACTGCAAAAATACATTCACCAGTACTCCACTATATGCACTAGCACTCCACTGTTAATTCAGTCCACAAAAACTGCAAACTATAAAACTGCAAATAGCAGTCTTCACCAGATTACATTCACCAGCATTCTACTGTTAATTCAGTCTACAAAACTGTAAACTGTAAAACTGCAAACAACAGTCTTCACTAGATTACATTCACCAGCATTCTACTATTAATTCAATCCACAAAAGCAGAATCGTAAAACTACAAACAACAGCCCCTACTGTATTACTCCACTGTTAATTCAGTCCACAAAAACTTGCAAACTATAAAACTGCAAATAGCAGTCTTTACCAGATTACATTCACTAGCATTCTAGTGTTAATTTAGTCCACAAAACTATAAACTGTAAAACTGCAAACAGAAGTTTTCACCATATTACTCCACTGTTAATTCAGTCTACAAAAACTTGCAAACTATAAAACTGCAAATAGCAGTCTGCAGCAGATTACATTCATCAGCATTCTACTTTAATTCAGTCCACAAAACTACAAACTGTAAAACTGCAATCATCACTTCAACTCACACAACAACCTCCAGCATTAACCATTAGCATTGTTGCACACACAACAACTTCCAGCATTGGCATAAAAAGTTTAGCACAAAAAAAAAAAAAAAGCCCTTTCACCATCAATATTTCCACACATACAATCCATAAGCAATAAAACTACATGGCAGCCACCACTGAAGCAGAACACTTCTAACCATAAGAACAACAATTTATCAATCAATCGGTAAGCACCATATTAGAGCATTGCAGATTGCCATCAAACTGAAGCAGAAATGAGCACTGCAGATTATCATCAAACTGATGCAGAAAAGAACAAAACTTTTGCCATTGCAGGTACCACCACATCTGAACACTTTAGAAAGCCTTTTAATTGGAATAGTGCAGAAAATCAACAATATTAAGTTTAGCCTTTAACTCAAGAAACTGAGCAATGGAGAGAGCTTTTGTTAAGACATCTGCAATTTGCAGCTTACTAGGTACATATTGAACAATAAACTGCTTAGCTAAAACTTGATCTCTTATGTAATGGGAATCAATTTCAATATGTTTAGTCCTGGCATGAAATACAGGATTAGATGCTAGGGCTCCTGCACTAAGATTGTCACACCATATAACAGGGGACTGTGGAAAGCTTAAGCCTAATTCTGAGAAAAGACTTTTTAACCAGGAAACTTCAGTTGTTGTATTAGCTAGAGCTCTATATTCAGCTTTGGTTATAACAAAGCAACAACCCTTTGCTTTCTAGAACTCCATTGAATTAGATTTGGACCCAAGAAAATGCAGAATCCACTAGTTGACCTCTTATCATCAATGTTACTTCCCTAATCTGCATCAGCATAGCATTCAACACTCATTGATGCTGCTGGTCTAAATTCAATACCATGATTTGAAGTGCCTTTGAGATATCTAAGGACTCTTTTACAAGTTTGCCATTGAATTTCGGTGGGAGCTTGCAAATATTGACTAAGTTTGTTAACAACAAAGCTTATATCAGGTCTAATGAGTGTAAGATATTGTAAAGCACCAACTATGCTCCTATACAAAGTAAGATCTTGAAAGCATTCACTGTCTCTAGAAAACAATTTAGTACCAATAGTAAGAGGTGTTGGACAAGGGTGTGCATCAGCCATTCTTGTTTTAGCAAGTAAATCAAGAATATATTTGGTTTTTTTGAGATGCAAACCTTGATCAGTTCAAGTGGCCTCTATTCCAAGAAAGTAGTGAACTGATCCTAAAACTTTTAGAGAGAATTGAGCATCAGGATCTCTAACTAGAGTATTAATAAACTCCTTGTTACCTCTAGTAATTAGAATATCATCTACATAGATGAGAAGATAAGTCATTTGGCTTTCTTCTTGAAAAGTAAACAGGTTGGAATTTGCCATTGAGTTTCTAAATCCTTTATCAACCAAAGCAACCTTTAATTTGTCAAACCATGCCCTAGGAGCTTGTTTGAGCCCATACAAAGCCTTTTCCAATTTACAAACATGTCCAGGAAATTCAGAATGCTCAAAACCCTCTGATTGTTTCATAAACACTGTTTCTTTTAGAGTACCATTCAGAAAAGCATTGTTTATGTCAATTTGCTGAATATCCCACCCATTAGTGATGGCTAAAGTAATAATTATGCGAATTGTGGATGGCTTAATTACTGGGCTGAAGGTCTCGAAATAGTCAAGACTTGGAGTTTGCTGAAAACCCTTTGCCACCAGCCTGGCTTTGTATTTTTGGAGGGAGCCATCTGGGTTATATTTACTCCTAAAAACCCATTTATTTCCTACTATGTTCATATTATCAGTAAGAGGTACAAGGGACCAGGTTTTATTCTTGAGAAGAGCAATAAATTCACTCTCCATTATAGCCTGCCGTTCAACAGTACTTAATGCTTCTTTAACAGACATTGGTTCAGCAACAACTGAAGAGATGGATGGGTCGACAAGTGAGCTGGAGGTAAGAATGGTTTTAGGCTGAGGAAGACAGTTAGACTTGGTTCTAGTCACCATTGGATGAGTGTTTTGAGTGATTTTTGGAATATTAAATGCAGTAGACTGCTGTGATGGATCAGGAACAACTTCAGGAATACAGTTGTTTGCAGATTGAGAAGACAACATTGGGTAAGAGGTAAAATCTACAACTAAGGGACAAGAGGATGCTGATTTCTGTAATGTGGCTGATGAAATAGGGTTTTCAATGTGTTGTTTCTATACTAAGGCTGATGAAAGAGAGTTATCAGTGTGTTGACGTGGAATTTTTGTTTCTGAGGGAGCAGAATGTGAGGTCAAATGATTCTGACCAATTGTTGAGCATGAACTATTACGACCATAGGAAACTATAGCAGGTACACTTCCATCAGCAGGATTTGTATCAGAAGACCTTGATGATTTGACAGACATAAAGGGAAAACTCCTAATGAGGTTGGTAGATGTAGAAGGTCTGAATTTGTTTGAGTAGAGTTAGAGACACTAAAATGATGAGCAAAAGGGAATTCTAACTCATTGAATTTGACATTAGGAGTTATGTAAACTTTACCTATTGAACTTAAACATTTAACCCTTTGTGTACTAAACTATAGCCTATGAAAACACATTTTTCAGAATGAAAACTAAACTTATGTTGATTATAATCTCTTAGATATGGGTAACATGTGAATCCAAACACTTTTAAAGTTGAATAGAGAGGAAAGTTGTGAAACAGAATTTAATAAGGTGAAATGAAATTAAGAACAGAAGTTGGCATCCTGTTAATCAAGAAAACTGTTGTATCAAAAGCATTCCACCAAAACTGTAAAGGCATAGAGGCATGTGCAAGTAGGGTCAAACCAGTTTCAACTACATGTCTATGTTTTCTCTCACTTCTACCATTTTGTTGGTAAACATAAGTACAAGAGTTCCTAAACTGAATTCCAGCATTGGTGAGGTAAGAAATCTGACCCTTATATTCACCCCTTGATCCGATTGTAAACACTTAAGCTTGAAACTGAATTGCCTTTCAACTAAGTGATGAAACCTAATGAAAATGGACCTAACTTCACTCTTGGTTCTTAGAGGAAAAAGCCAAGTGAATCTACTATAGTCATCAATAAATTGGACATAATATCGAAAACCTTCAAAAGAAACTTAAGGGGCAGGTCCCCAAACATCACTATGGACTAACTCTAAAGGTGAGGTGGCTCTTGAGTGAGAAATGGGAAAATTGTTCCTATGCATATTTCCTAATTGACAAGCATCACAAAATGTTGGTAGGGATGAATTAGCTTTAGGCAAAGTGATCATAATTTTCTTAAATACCTCATTATGAGGATGACCTAATCTTTTATGCCATGTTGAAGCAAAAGTGTCATTAGTAGTCTTAGGAGCAGAAGTGTCATTAGCAGTCCTAGTGGTTGTTATGTGCACAGCAGGTCGTATCAAATAATTAGAGTCCTTATCAAGACCAGAACACATGTTATTAGAAACAGTTTCAGATATAAAATCAGTGTGTGTTTTGTCAATATCAGAATAGCAAGAAGGCAAGAAAGACATACAATCAGAGGAGGAAACATCATGCAAATTTGTAGTAGCATATTCAGTAATAGAATCAGATTTGGATTGCAATGAAGTAGTATACAAAGAATTAACTTGTGCATCATCATCAGTGGGAAAACATTCAGAAAAACAAATTTTAGAATTAGAATGCATATTCATAGAACTAGAATTAACAGTGGAATGTAAATTCAACATAGCTGGCTCAGTGAAGAATAAATCTATTTTATTTTTACTAGTCAAATCTTTACAACTATTAAAAACTAATTCAACAGGATGCTCATCACTGTTCTTATTACATGAAGGGAATGTAGACTCATCAACTTTATTACATGAGGAGAGTATGGACTGGCTAGAATGTGTATTTTCAGTACACCTAGATTTAAGAGAAACATTGTTATCTCAATAGGAGTCCTAGTAAATGCTGATTTGCCTAAGTGACACTGTATTGTGGATGAACTATCAGAGGCTAATGAAGTGTTGACAGACTTGGGTTATAATGGAAAGGTTGAAAGGTTCAACTGATATAATCCAGCCTTAAGGTCTCCCTGCAACAATACATGTTTGGTAGCATTATCCTTAACCACACAACAAGTAGCAAAAAATTCAACCACAACATTATTATCCTTAGTAAATTTCGAAATGCTAAGTAAATTCTTGGTTATACGAGGAACACAAAGAACATTTTTCAAATATAAGAATTTGGATTGTAAAGTACTAGGCAAGAGTGAAAAACCAACATGAGATATATTGAGGAACTCACCACTGCCAACCTAAAGCTGTTCAGGGCCTTCATAATGTCTACTTGCACTCAATTGATTCAAATCAGAGGTGACATGATCTGTTGCTCCAGAATCCATGTACCAGGCTAGATCCTAAATTGGTGTTGATGAGATATGAGTAGGAAGGGCAAGATTGGAAAAAGATTGGGGAGCAGCAAAATATGCTTGACTTGGTATAATGTTAGATGGTTGTTAACTAGGTAGTTTATAGGCTGAGTGTGAATGGGTAGTGTTTGGTAGGGGCTGCTGTTATAGGTGAAGGTTTGGTACAGGTTGACTATGACTCATTATGGATTGTTGTTGTTGCTGTTCCACCATGTTGATTGACTGAAAGAAAACCATTTGTGCTGACTTGATTACTACCAAAAACACTAGCACCGAGTGATTACCACCAGGTTTTTGACCTTCAAAGGGTGGAGGTATACCATTATACGTAGAGTTGTACCTGTGGTAACATTGCACAGTAGTGTGCCCCATTTTATTACAGACTTGGCAGATAGGTTTTCCTTTAGGATTTCCTCTATCTTTACCTCGTCCATAAGGAATAAAACCAGGTGACCTATAGGTGGTGAAGGGAACTCCATACTGTCCAATGTTGGTTGAGGAATTATACTACTCACTTATCAAAGGCACATTTAGGTGTTGAAAATTGACAGGGGTAGGATATTGATGTCTAATATGAGGATTGGTAGTGTGTTGAGCAGTAGAATTGGAGGTGAATAATGGTGACAAATTGAAGGCACCACTAGGTTGGTTAGGAATGATTGATGTTGGTGTTGATGTAGGTAAAAAGTTGACAAGGGATGAATGGATTCCTGAGTTGCTAATAGTAGCCATATTAATAGAACTATTAACAGAACTGTTTAGAAACTCAACTGAATTAAATCTTTCAATCCTCGTCTCATACTTCTGAAGCAAGTATTAAGCTTCTTGTAAAGTCACTGAATCAAACTTAAGACTCTATTCTTGATGTGAGATTAACAATTACAACATCAAATTCTGGACCAAGTCCATCTAGTATAAACTATAACAAATCCTCATCAGAAATTACTTGGCCACTAGCTGATAGACTCTCGACTATCACTTTCATCTTTTTGACATAATCACTAATGCTCAGATGACCTTTCTGAGTAGTTTGAAGTAAGGTTTTCAATTGAAGAGCTCTAAACATAGAATCATTTAAGAACTCACTTTCCAGGGTTAACCAAATTGCTGTAGATGATTGACATTTGGAAACTGAGGCAAACATAGACTCAGAGATTGACGCTAATAGCCAAGTGACCAAGAATTTATCAATCCTCTTCCAAGAAATATAGGCAGGATTAATTTTTTTCCTTAACTTTTTCTCTTAATCTAACTTCTCCTGATTCATGCAATATGTCATTATCAACAGTAATTAAAGGCTCAGGACAGGATACAAGACCTGTGAGATGATCCTCAAGCTCATGAGCTCCCACGGCTGAGAGCACTTGCGATTTCCAGAAACGATAGTTGTCGCGATAGTTGTCTCTGGTCAATTTTGGAGTAACGACCTGAAGACTTGTTGGAAAGGCTGAGCTAACTGAGCTTGAAGAGCTGTGAATCATCCTTTCGAAGCTAGTTTCAAAGTGATTAGTGTCTGAGATCTTTGCCATTGACATTAGTCTTTGGCTCTGATACCATGTAAGATTTGTAAATTGAAAGAAAACAAGAAACAAATTTGGCTTTAATTACTATATTCAATTGAGTAAATGAGTGAATGAATTACAATGAGGGTTTGCAGCTACTTTAATTAACGACAATAGCTAAATGAAGTGAAGAGAAAAAGGGAAAGTGAACTTAGAGAAGAAAATTCGCTCAGCTTTAAGAGAGACAAAACGACTGTGTTTTGTTGTTACTTAACTAAATATCAACTAAGTCCTTATCTTCTGAATTCTGGCACTTTAATCCACAGTCCTCATGCCAGGCCCAATCCCTGAATTAAACAATTTGGAAAGGAATGGGGTCATCCTAATTTTAATTTAACATAATTGGAAATGTTCAGGTGTTCATGATTTATGAGTTACTAGAACTAGTGGACTTGCCCCAATTGATTCTTCAAGGCTTTGCTAAGCCTTTCAGAATACATGAAGATTGAAGCATGTCCAAATATCAAAACACTACCGGAATGGCTTTCAAATCTCATAGCACTTCATAAACTTGAGATTGTGAGTTGCCCAGAATTGAACAATCTACCAAATGGGATGAAGAATCTTACTGCCCTTAGAGAATTAAAGATACAAAATTCTCTGATCCTGAGAGAAAGTTGCAGGCAGAATTTGTCAAATATTTCTCATGTTTAGGATATTCATCTCGACTCTACATTTGCTTCGTCAAAACTCTAGAATTACTTCATCAATGAGTAAAGAGCTGTGTGAAAATCTCCCTCCTTATTTTCATTGTTATAAACCTGGAAAATTATTGTTATTGCAGTATGTAGAAGGAAATGGAGCTTAACTTGCTCATTGCTCTCTCAGTCCACAAAATTGAGGTGCAATCCTCCTTGATGAGGTTGTTGACCAAGTTTATCAACCTGTCCTTCTGTTCTAGTTTAGGTCCATGATGGTTGATAAGTACTTTGAACCCTTGTGAGCGTTGTGACCCATATATACAGGCTTAGGTCTTCCTCAAAGCTCCAACCTATGGTTTATCACTGGTATTGGGCCAAATTCATTGAGTTTTCAATAACTTGGACAGGCTGATTTGAAAGGCCCTGGTTGGTTATATTATAGCTCATCCGACATCTCATCCACATAGTAATTATTAGTATTGACTACTGAGCTCGCAAAAAGAATTTCCTTTTTATCTATTTATTTATTCTTATTTTTTATGATCAGATTGTCTGGGTCAGTTTATACATACCTTAGCCAATCCTCGAGACCTTGGAACTACCAACCGAGTAAGAGCTCTAGTGACCACCCCTATTAGTAATCGAGGAGAGACTCGAACTCAGAACCTCTTAAGTAATATACTCAAAAGTCTCTATCAAACCACTTGGTCACCCAAGGGTTAGTTATTTCCTTTCCTTTTTATTCTATCTCCAAAATTTTTGAAATTGTGTCAAGACTCTTGAAGATTCAAAGGATGTTTAATGATTTTCTAGAGTTAGAATTAGCAGATTTAAGACACTATTATTTTTCCCTTTTAGTTGAATCACCACAATTTTAAAAGCATATTTTTATTTTGACCTTTCTTATTCATTAGGTATCACACTTTGACGCCTTTTAAATTTACTTTTTTTTTTTAAAAAAAATTCATTTCATTAATTTTTCATAGTTTGATCCTCCTCCTTTTTTCTTAACATTACACTTTAAATATATTCAAGCCTCAAAACTTTATAAGAATTTATATGAATAATTATTTATTTAGTCCAAGCGGCAGATGCTACTCCATGGCCCATCCTCAAATTTTTTAAAAAAATATTAATATGTATAATTTCTAGATTTTGCCCCACCCTAACAAAAATATTAATAGACAAAGATATTAATATGCAATTAGTTTTTATTTTGGCCCACCCTAACAGAAATTTCTAGATCCACCCCTTTTTAGTCCCTCTAAACACTGAAAAGAGATTTCAAAAAAGAAAAGAAAATAAAAAATCTTACGCTGAAAGTTTAAAAATTTTGTTTTTTAAAGTTTATTGTTAGAATAAATGAACACTTTTTTTTTTTCATTTTTCAATTATGTTACATTTATTTTATATTTACTAAAATTAATATATAATTAATTATTAAGTTAATCAATAATATAATTAGTTGAAATATAATTTTAAAATTGTAAAAATATTTACAGAATAAAATTATAAATATCCATTCTAGTAAGTATTCATCCAACATCACTTTGAAAATAAAAATGCCAAACACATATAACTAAAAAATTTCAAAAAACATAACAAACTTAAAAATAAATCTTTCCAAACGCTATTCAAAAGTTATTATTTTCACATCACAATAAAAAGATTAAGGTTTAATTAAATGACAAATATTTTCACATCACAATAAAAAAATTAATGTTTAATTAAATAATAAAAATCTTCTTAAAGTTTTTGAAATAACAAAAATCTTAACATCTTTAAGGTTTAGGTATTAAAATAAATCTCAGAAAGCAAGTCTATAAATATCTATAAACTCATAATATTGTAAGTTTTAACGGCTATTATAGATTCATTAAGAAGTGGAAGAATTTTGTTATTACATCAAACCGGGGGTTTTCCTAATATCTATAGAATACAAATAGGATGCTACTCTTTTATTATCTAATCACTCTGGAACATTTTCTCTCTGACTTTTCTAATTACTTGGTCGGGGACACGTTTGCTTGGCTTGCTGAAAAGGCCAGGCCGATAGCTGTAAATGAACAAGTGCCATATGAGGGAAAATTGCGAAGCCACAAACAAGAGCATGGGCAAACAGGCTGATACACCCACTAAACCAAGCATCAAATATGCCTTTTTCTCATAAAAAATCTGATATACAGTGGTGCCAAACGCTACCATCATTGACGTTATGGAGATGAACATGATAACAACTCCCAATATGAACTTTCTGGGAAGGGCCTTGAGAAAATCATCTTGTTTGTAGCGTGCAGTGATGATGGACATGAATATTATGGCGGCCGCAATCGATGAGAACAAGGAGAGTGCATCTGAAAACCCAAATGTCATGAACACACTCAATTTATCGTAGCCACTAGTTCCACCGAACGCTGCTTGAAAAACTAGTGTGGCAGTCATTGTTGCGGCTACCATGCATGATGTCGCTGCTTCCTTCATCCATTTCTCACCTTCTGTAACAAGTTTCTTATGGGACTTATGGAATACCACTGCCGGAGTTTCTCCTACACAATTTATTTGGTTTTTGCACTCGGCAGGTACAATGTTGTCTACTTCCTGTATAACATAACTTTGTAATTACAAAATAACATAGTCATAAATGAAAGAACAGAAATAACGAAAATGTATATGAAACCCAAAACAATTCTACTAAGTTAGGAGGACTTAAGTGTTATGAACTAAATTTTAGACTCATTCCCTAATAATGTATGAGTAGGATGTGACAAGTGACTTGAACATCACCCAAAACATGCCTACTTGGTTAGGAGGATGAAAAACTGAATCTAAGGTTCATTCACTAGTAATGTATAAATTAATTTAACATCGAATATCTTAGTTTTCACTCCCTCGATAGTCATGCAGTAGTGCAAGCAGCTATTTCAATGTTTATATTAGAAGTCTTACCTTATACCACTGTAACTCACGTTGCATTTGAAAAGCTGCACCAGCAATGACATTTAGTTTATTTTCAGGAGCTAGCTTTCCAGCTAAATGCAAGATGTTGTTCTTGTCCACATCTTGAGACATTAATAACAAATATTTGTGATCGGTCATTTAATATATGAGGTTAAATACTTTCTCTTGACGATTCATGACTGCTAAGTGGAACAGATTTTGATTCTTTTCATTCGTAAACTAGATTGCATCAGGATATGACTCTATAATCTCTACCACAATTTCACAGACCCCCATTTCTGCCCCTAAAAGGAGCGGTCACTTCAGTATCAAAGAAGTTGTTCTATAGTCGTTTCTATCGTCTGCAATTACCTTGCACAAGTGTTTGACAAGTTTAAGTACTTTGTAATCACGCATCAACTTTATCTCTCCTACTTTTTTCGTATAACTTGTAACTGCAAATTAAACAGATTCAACCGTCAACAATGACAGTAACTGTATACATAACGGAGTAAAGTACTGTAAGTCATAAGTTTGTTCCTCCTTTTGGAATTTGAAAAAAAAAAAAAAAAAATTCAATCCTTTTTCATTTGAAATATCTTCATTTGTAGAATACTACTCGAACAATATTGTTTATTAATACAAAATCAAAATAAAAATAACATTGATGTCACGAAGAAATATATATACTCACCCTTAGAATCGCCGACGTATCCCCAAAACGGTAGCTTTTTTGTTCCTCCACTTGGAAATGCTGATGGCTTTTTGGTTATTTCACTCAACAGAGATTCACCACCATCAAATGTCATTGTCACTAAATTTTGATGTTTTTGAATCAAGAGCAAAGCCAAGTCTGAGACATAATGATCGACATGAATTTATTAGCTAGGATCACTAATTTCAAATTTCGACATGAAGAAAATTACTGAAAATATGTCTGAATTAAGTAAATGAAACTTTCATCGGCATGTATTGAAAGTTAGCAAAAGAAAGAATTAACTTACCATAAAATTCAGCAGTTATAAGCAACTTTACGAAAAGAACAACCGATGTAAAACGTGTTGCATCCAAATATTTGTTGCTGAATTGCAATAAATATTTGATCATCTTCTTTTGGCCATGTCGAGTGGCCTCAATCAAAGGTATCCTGTTAGACTTTTTTGAATCTTGAATTAAAGTTAGATATTTATCTTTCATTAGTATCATGCGGGCTGCTTGGACATTGCCAACAATTGCAGCAATGGAAAGAACAGTGTTACCTTCTTTATTTTTCAGAAAAAGTTGATGCATTGACATCCGATTCAATAGATACTCCACAATATGATTTGCCTTGCCTGTCCCAACAGCTACATGAAAAGCTGTGTCCAAGTTTACCGTAATCCTCGCTTCTAACGCATTCTCATCCTCATTACAGAGACTTCGTACGTATATCAGCTTGCCTTCAAGTATAGCTTTATATAGTCGCATGTATTTCTTGAAATCCTCTGCAATAAAAAGAAAAGGAAAACTTTTCAGACTTTTTTTTTTTGGGTTGGAATATTATTCCTTTACTTCTGAAAATTTATTTTAGTTTTCTGCTACTTACCCGGCTCTCTCCCTTCTGCTAAGGCGGTAGCCTGCGACGAAGAAGAAGCGATTATAAGCTGTAATGAATAAGAGATCCATATTGTAGTTTGACAGCGCGTACCTGAGGAATGCCTTGGAACTCTTCTTTCAAAGCGTCCCATGCCTCTTTCGCCTTCTGAGCACGAGAAATTTTGCGGAAAATATTATCATCCACCGCTTGTTGAAGGATGAAAAGTGCTGCTGCATCATTTTTCTTACTTTCTTTCAACTGCTTCTGATGTTCTTCAGATAGAGTGGAGCCGGTGATCTCTAAATAATTTTCATAGTTAACAATGTCCCATAAGTCTTGGGACAAAAAATATGTTTTCATCTTAATACTCCAAACATCTTAATTTTCTCCAGTAAAGATGGGGATAGCAAGAGCAAGTGGATTAGTGTTTCCTTTGGCCATGGCGAGTAATTCAAGGTTTAGTATTGAACCCTGTTTCCAATGTACATATAAATACAATGATGGATAATGCTTTTAACTGAGAAATAGTATAGTATGTATCATCACATGTTTATCAATTTTTTTTTTTTTTTTTTATTATTTATCCATCTTTATTATTTATGAATAAGTATCTTTAATGTTTTATCTATAACCACTACCATAAGAGGAGGTTTTTGACGATTAACAATACATGTCTTTGTTTCATTGGACAATTTTATCACATCAACAAAGTGACGATGAGACAGTTGCATATAAGTATTGAACTCTGTTTCCTATTTATATTTGAATATAATGATGGAGAATGCCCGTATAGCACAGCTATTATTTGGTAGTTGGTAACAGCAAGAAAGTAGGTAGGAAGGGGTTTGTTAGTAATTGTAAGAAACCGGGGGTTGATGTGTTATTTGGCTAAAAGGGTATTAGAAATTAGAAATAGGATGAAGGATTTTTGTGTAAAGGGAACTGGGGGAAACTATTTTTTTTTTTATGGGAAAATCTTGAACATTTTGGAAGTAATACATGAATTATCACCAATTCTTTAGTTTTCTCGATTACTATTTGCATAAATATTGTAATAATTTCTGTTTGTTAATGCAGAGAGTTCGAGAAACATATCTCTTTGTTGGTACCAAAATAAGATCTATAAATCTATAATTAATAACAAAAAACAAGAGATTCATGCCAAAACCTCTAAAAGTAAAAGTACACGAACAATTATTTTCTTTAAGCTGTGTTGATGTTTAATCCTTTGAGAACTTCTGGATAGCTGCATTTGTACATATTGACAATCAGAAACTGAATTTATTAAAAAAAAAATAATAATAAGTGTTAACATGAATGGAAATTTTATGTGAAATAATGTAACATAATAGTATATTTTATAGAAATTTTTATTTATATTTTATAAAATAATAGTATCGAAAAGAAGTATTCCAATAACCACTGGAGAGTAGCTGGTGTTCTAGTTGTTCCACACTTTTTGACAGGAAGCCATTCAATCTCATATCGAAAGGAGTACTATATACACCGCTTAGGCCATGGGTTACACAATAGTGCCGTGTTTTATATCTATAAAAGAAAATTAAAATCAAACTACTGAAGACTAATTACTGTTAAATAGAAAAATAAATTTAGTTCTATAATTTGAATTTAGAAAAAAGAAAGAAACACAAAAGGCCATCAACGTCCACAATCTCGCCTTGCGTAGCCAAATCAAAGCCCAAATTGTTCTTATTTGTGTGTTTTGAAACTTGTATCATTTTTCTCTTTTTCATAAAACTATGTCCCCTAATTGATAATACCTGTTAGTAAAGGGGTAAAAGTGTCATTTGAAATACTGTTAGTTGTTAAATACTATTAGTTGTTACTATTCAATTTAGCTTTCAGTTAAACTGTAACAATATTAGTTAGAGTATCGTTGCATTCATGTAAACACTATAAAAGTGTACAGGGATTCATTTTGTATTAACTGAAAAAAAGTAATCTATAAAGAAACACAATATTCAGCTCTCTTTTCTCTCTCTAATTTTCTTCTCTTGTTTCAGTCTTTTGTTAAAACTTTACCCAAAACATCACATAGTATCAGAGCCATTGACTAGCGTCAAAAATGGTTGATCTGACACACTTCTCCTCCAATTCAGCTAATTCAGCTCACAAAGTACCCACTGGTTCAGTTGATTGCATGAATTCGTCGTCAATGACCTATTCAGCTCTTCCTGTAATTTCCCCTAAACTGACTAGGGATAACTACAGATTTTGGAAATCCCAGATTCTGTTCGCAGTTGGATCTCACGATTTAGAAGAACACCTTACTGGATTAGTATCATGCCCAGCTCCATTTGTCAAGATTCAAGCTGAAAACTCGAAAGGGACTGTAAAGAAAAGTGAGAAGAAACTGAAAGCAATTGAAAATGAAGAAAAGGAGGATACGATATTATTGATCTGTAGTAAGTAATGAGATTACAATGTTTAGGGATTTATATACACAGAGTTTCAAAAGAAAGCAAGTAAACTAAAGTGAAAAGAGTAAAGTGTCGTGAGCTAATAGTGGGCTGATGGAGTGAACAAGGCAACCATTACAAAACGACACCGTTGCTTGTAAATGACATATGTGAAATTACAAACAGCTCCTCTAACTTTGATCATGTCCACTTTTTAGCCTTTCACCAACATTCCCCCTCAAACTCAACTGTCCTACTTTGAACTCTGTGATCAACATGCCCCTGTAGACTAGACTACCCTCAGGTAAAACAATGAAAACTGCACTCTGCCTCTGAGTAGTGCACTTAACTTCTTTTCACAAAACTGCTCAGGAACAACTGCACAGACTTGACATTTTTCTTCAGAGTTCTTGATTCTTCCAGCACAACACATCAACAGTCATTTTACAACTGCATTTCATAACATCAGCTAAAACTGCTGCAAAATTTACAACTTCAGAACTAACTGCATTTTGCATAACTGCAGAATTTACAACTTCAAAATTAACTGCATTTTGCATAGCTGCAGAATTTACAACTTCAGAACTAACTGCATTTTGCATAACAGTAGAATTTACAACTTCAGAATTAACTGTATTTTTCATAACTGCATGTCATAATCATCGTTGAAAGCTGCAAAATTTACAATTCAAAACAAAATAACTGATGTTTCATAATCAGCTTCAACATCAGTCATCAAGCAATTTCAAGCACACAAACCGTAACCGTATATCCCGCTTTTCTCAACCTTTTTTGCAAACTACAATATTCACCAACTGCTTTATTGTCATCAGCTATAACTACAATATTCACCAACTGCATTATTGCCATCAGTTATAACTACAATATTCACCAACTACATTATTGCCATCAGCTATTTATAAGTTGACATAAACTGCATTTACAAGCTGTCATAAACTACATTAGCTCAAGTTTTCTCAATCACTTAAGAAAAACACTCTTCACACTACATGCACTTTGCACAGAACAAAAAACCCTGCTCAGCCTGCATATCCAGTTTTCTCAATATTTCACAAACTACAGTATTTCACCAGTTGCAGTAACAGTTGAAGGCTGAAATTCAACTGCAACTAAAATGCTACTGAAACAACTCAAAAACTGTATATCACCAGTACTGAATAAGCTGTACCAACAACCAGAAAACTACAACTATCAACCAGAAAACTATAATGACCAGCTTAAGCTTTGAAAAATCAACAGTTCTCAAGTAACCTTTGCTTCAGTAACAGTAAGTTTCTGTTTAAGTTCTTGAAATTGGGAAATAGAAAGAGCCTTAGTTAGAATATCCGCAATTTGTAACTGAGAAGGAACATACTGTACATTGAGCTTTTTGGCTAACACTTGATCCTGAATGTAGTGAGTATCAATCTCAATGTGCTTGGTACGCGCATGAAAAACTGGATTAGCAGCTAGTGCACTAGCACTAATATTATCACACCAAATGATAGGGGAAGAATTCACCTGCATACCCAATTCAGAAAACAAACTATCCAGCCAAGCCAACTCAGTGGCTGTTTGAGCTTCGCTCTATATTCAACCTCTATAAATGAGAGAGCAACCACCCTTTGTTTTCTAGAACTCCATTGGATCAAGTTGGGACCTAGATATATGCAATAGCCACTTGTGGATCTCCTATCATCTAGATTACTGCCCCAATCTACATCAGCATAGCTTTCAATACATAGAGAAGCTGCTGGTTTGAAGATAAGACCATGAAATTGAGTCCCTTTGATATATCTTAACACCCGCTTACAAGCTTGCCACTGAAGCTCAGTTTGAGCCTGAAGAAACTGACTCAATTTGTTCAAAGTGAAGTTAATATCTGGCCTGGTCAATGTTAAGTATTGAAGAGCCCCAACTGTGCTTCTATATAGACTAGGATTCTGAAATAACTCACTATCGGCAATGAAGAGTTTAACACCAGTAGTCAATGGAGTAGGACAAGAATATGCATCCTGCATCTTGGTTTTGGCTAATAAATCTGAGACATACTTTGTTTGCTATAAATGTATGCCTTCATCTGTTTGAGTGGCTTCTAAACCAAGGAAATAAGTGACAGAACGCAAAGTTTTCAAGGCAAACTAGTTGTTCAGATCTTGAACCAGTTGAAGGATAGCAGTTTTATTAGAACCAATGAGTAGTATATCATCTACGTAGATAAGTACATATAGTACTTGACCAGAATCTTTAAGAATAAATAGACTGGAATCTGAAACTGAAATACAGAACCCTTTATCAAGCAACGCTTGTTTGAGTTTATCAAACCAAGCACGTGGTGCTTGCTTGAGTCCATAAAGTGCCTTATTGAGTTTACACACATGAGAGGGATATTCAATACTTTCAAACCCTTCAGGCTACCTCATATAAACTGTTTCACTTAAAGTACCGTTCAAGAAGACATTGTTGACATCTATTTGCTGTATATCCCAGCCATAGGTGACAGCAAGGGTAAAAACAATTCTGATTGTACAGGACTAAACGTCTCAAAATAATCTAACCCCGGGGTCTGTTGGAAACCCTTTGCAACTAACCTAGCCTTATACTTTTGAAGAGTTCTATTAGCATGAAACTTTGTTCTAAAGACCCATTTGTTGCCCACTACATTCATATCAGCTTCTTTTGGAACTAGAGTCCAAGTACCATTCGTTATAAAGGCATTGAACTCATCTTGCATTGCACTCTTCCATTCAGCAATATTAAATGCTTCAGAAACTGAATTGGGTTCAGGATGGACAGGTTTGGATACAGTTAAGGCAATGAACTCATGTGGCAGTACACTTGTCCAGTCAGCAGTTGTAGGGACTACTTTGAGTGAATTAAGTTTAGGCTGAACATGTTTGAAAATGGTTAAGGTAGTAGTAGTGTTGATGGGAGCAGCAGCTTTAGATCTAGTTGTCATTGGGTGAATATTTGTAGCTTTAGGTGTGGTAGAATGAAGCTAAATATTTGGGACTGAAATGGAAGGTAAACAAAGATTGGTTGATGTGCAGAGCTGTGAAGGTGTTAAATCAACCGCAAGTGAGCAAGTAGGCAAGAGATCTTTCATGGGATGAGATGACAATTCAGATGACTGAAGTGAGTGTTTAGTTGAGGCAACTGGAAGATAACCAATAAGATTAATTTCCAAAGAACATGGTAATTGAGTTGAACTAGTATTTGGTGCTGGTTGTATAGGAGAAAGAGATGGTTGACTAGTACTAGGTGGGAAGGACTGTGTTTGTGAGGTGGTTTGGGGTACAGTAGGTAGTTTATCAGAAAAATCAGAGGTGTTATGAAAATTGGTGTCTGTATTTGAATGGGAAGCAAGATGGTACAGATTATCATTAATAGGATGATGTTGATGCTGATGCTGCACTGTAGAATCATCACCTGCAGAACAAGTGTTGCTCGAAGGGAGTTATTTGCTAGTAGAATTAGGTGCTGAAGACACAACATTATAAGGGAAACTAGACACTGAATGAGCAGAATCTGCAGAGATGAAGCCATTTAAAGACGTTGAAGATTGACTTGCAAAATTAGGAGAAAAACACAACTTTTTAGAGAAGGGAAATTCTAACTCATTAAACTGAACATTAGGGGTAATAAAGATTTTCCCTTCACAATTGTAACATTTATAGCCTTTGTGAATCGGACTGTACCCTACAAATACACATTTGGAAGAGTGAAGACTGAACTTATGTTTTTTATAATCCCTCAAATAAGGAAAACGGGTGCAACCGAAGACTTTAAGGGAAGAATAAATAGGTGTTCTATGAATAGGACTTGGTAAGAGGAGATAAAGTTCAGGACAGAGGTGGGCATTCGGTTTATAAGAAAGACAGCTGTGTCAAATGCAAGCCACCAAAAATGCAAGGGCATGAATGCATGAGCTAATAGTGTAAGACCAGTTTCAACAATGCGTCTGTGTTTTCTTTCATTCCTCCCATTTTGTTGATGAACATATGCACATGAATGCCTAAATTGTATTCCTGCGGTTGTAAGATAAGAGATCGGCCCCTTATATTATGCCCCTTGGTTAGATTGCAAACATAGAAGTTTACAATTGAATTGTCGTTCAACAAGATGATGAAACTTGATGAACACAGACTGAACATCTGCCTTAGTTTGTAAGGGAAACATCCAAGTGTACCTACTATAGTCATCTATAAAGTGAATGTAGTATCTATATCCTTCGAGAGAAACAGTTGGAGCTGGTCCCCAAATGTCACTATGGACAAGTTCTAATGGTTTGGTTGCTCTAGATTATGACAGAGGAAAATGATTCTTGTGGAGTTTGCCTAGTTTGCAAGCATCACAAAAAGGTAAAGATGTTGTGGAAACTGTTTCAGTGGTGTCTTTATGTAAATAGGTCAGAATTTTCTGAAGCACATCAGTATTAGGATGGCCTAACTTATTGTGCCAAAGAGACAGCTTGGTTTCTTTGGCATTGCTAACCTGAAATGCAAATAATGGATCTTGTCCATGATGATTATAGTTTGTACAATTATTAATAGAATGATCATGATACATCCAAGGTTTGTTGGTGGCAACATTTAATTCACAGCAAGTAACATTAGATAACTGAGGATTAGAATCATGTTGAGAGGATAGCAAAGAAGAACTTTTATTACTTTGAAAGAAAGTACAATCATTCAGATTAGAAGAATCTAAGAAACAATTATTCTGATGATTTTTGCTAGAACAGCTAAGTTGACTCAAAGAACTACACTGCTTAGGTGGAACAACCTAATTATTAATACAATTGAACTAACTAGAATTAGCAGCAGGCAACTCTGAAGTCTTGTGATCTAAGGTGGCAGCAAAGGGCTGCAATGAACTAGAGTAATTGGGCACGGTAACTGAACTGGATGACAGGGTGGAAGGAACATGCAACTGATATAAACCACCTTTAAGACCTCCCTTGAGCAACACTGTTCTGGTAGCTTTGTCCTTAACAGTGCAAGAATCAGAATCAAATTCAACAACCTGATTATCTCTAGTCAACTTGGAAATACTAAGTTTTTCGTAATACTAGGCACACAAAGAACATTTTTCAAGTGAACACATTTAGAATGTAAATAACTAGGTAACAACGTAAGCCCAATATGAGATATGGAAAGAGACTCACCATTGCCCACTTGCAATTGTTCATTACCATCATAGCTCCTGCTGGTGACTAGTTGATGTGGATCAAGGGTGACATGATCAGTGGCTCCTGAATCCATGTACCAAGCTGGATCAAGAGGTGTGGTTGAAGTAATGTGTGAGGCTTGAAGATGAGATAGTGGTGTAGTGGCTGAATGAGAGGCAAAATACACTTGGTTAGGAGAGTATGGTTGTTGCTGACTAGGGACTCGAAAACCTTACTGCTGAGAGGGAAAACCAGAATGAAGTTGCTGAGTAGGAGACTGTGAAATTGACTGCTGAATACCAGTATTCTCTTCCTGTTGAGAATATGATCCAGGATGAATAGGAGGAGCATAAGTTTGCTGCTGACTTCCATTAGATGTGCCAACATTCGGATAACCAGCATTCAAGAAGGAAGAGTTCTGTCCACCAGAATATGTGTTCCCAGAATGGAACATATTAGAACCAGTACCAATAGCAGACTAATTTCCAAAAAACTAAGGTGGTGCTCCGTTATAGTTGGCATTGTACCAATGGTAACATTGAGGTGCTGTATGTCCAATCTTGCTGCACAATTGACAAATTCGCTTCCCTCTACCATTAGCTTTGCCGCGATCTCTACCATGTTCAACAAATCCAATAGGTCGATAAGAAGAAAATGTACTATTGAAGGCACCAGTTTGGTTGCCAAAATCAGGTGAATAATGTTGAGCATTCTGAGAAGCTGATGAGTGATAGACCTGTGGTAATGCTGGTAATGAATATTGCAGAGAAGTCAACTGATTAAGAGGTCTAGGAGCTTCCTTTGATGAACAAGTATGAGCAGATGGCAACAACGTAGTATTTGGGAACACAGATCTATTATGGACATTATTGAGAGCAGCAACATTGACGGAACTATGAAGAAAATCAATGGAGTTAAACTTCTCAAGCCTCAGTTCATATTTTTGTAATAAAAACTGTGCCTCCTGTAATGAAATTGAATCAAACTTTGATTCAATTCTGGAAGTTAGATTGACAACGACTGCATCAAATTCTAGTCCCAGGCCATCTAACACATGCTGGAGCAAATCTTCATCTGAAATGATTTGACCACTTGCTGATAGACTCTCAACAATTCCCTTCATCTTTTTAACATACTCATTCACACTCATGTTACCTTTTTGAGTATTTTGTAAAAGATTTTTTAAATGTAGGGCTCTAGCCTTAGAATCACTTAAAAATTCAGTCTCAAGTGCAAACCAGATATCAGTAGCAAATCTACATTTGGACACAATACTGAACATACATTCAGAAATTGACGTAAGAAGCCACGTGACAAGAAACTTATCAGTTTTTTTCCAAGCTACATAAGCTGGATTAATTCTTTCTTTGCCTAGGGTTTCTTTAATTCCTTCGTCACCTAGCTCATGTTCAAGACTACTATCTAAAGTAATAAGAGGTTTAGGACATTGAGCTTGACCTGTTAAATGTTCTTCAAGATAATGAGCTCCAACAGCTGATAGGATTTGCGATCTCCAGAAGCGATAATTATCTCTGTAATTATCTCTTGTTAGCTTCTGACTGACTACTTGAAGACTAGATGAGAAAACTGAAGTGGAGCTGCCAAACATCTTCACTGAGTTCTCGTTAGAACTGAAATTTCCAAAAAAATTTGCCATTGACGTTAGTCTTTGGCTCTGATACCATGAGAAGAAACTGAAAGCAATTGAAAATGAAGACAAGGAGGATACGATATTATTTATCTGTAGTAAGTAATGAGATTACAATGTTTAGGGATTTATATACACAGAGTTTCAAAAGAGAGAAAGTAAACTGAAGTGAAAAGAGTAAAGTGTCGTGAGCTAATAGTGAGCTGATGGAGTGAACAAGGCAACCATTACAAAACGACATCGTTGCTTGTAAATGCCATATGTGAAATTACAAACAGCTCCTCTAACTTTGATCATGTCCACTTTTTAGCCTTTCACCAACAAAAAGAACCAATCCAGAGTACAATCAGTGGAAGAAAACCGACAAACTACTTGTAGGCTGGCTTCTTAGCTTAATTTCTAAATCCATGTTCAACGTAGACTCAAAGTGCCAGTTTTCTGCTGATATGTGGATAACCCTAGAAAAAGAGTTTCTTACTGAGTCTAGAACCAAAACCCTGCATATTAAGAATTTGCTGCAAAATACTAAGAAAGACAATCTAAATATGCATGAGTATTTTGTCAAAATGAAAGGATTTGCTAAGGTGTTGTCTGGTAGTGGAATTATTGTGACTGATGAGGAGCTTTTGAATTATATACTTGAAGGATCAACCTCTGAATATGATCCTACTATAGCGAATATAACCACCAGATTAGAGTCCCGTTTAGATCCTTTAACAATTCAGGAAGCACAAATCATCTTGCAGAAATATGAACTTAGGTTAGAAAAAGCAAATCTGGCTCTGAATTCTGTCATCAACACTGAGTTTAGTGGGGGGTCAGTGCATCTTGCAAATGTCTCTACAAATGAAACAGATAAGAAATTTCAGAATGATCTACACTCTAAGTTCAGTTCTGAGCAATCTGGTTTTGGATCTGGTTTTGAACAGTCTCAAATTTCTAGTACAGCCTTTCATCATGGGTTCACACCTCATCCATACATCCCTATACAATCCATTCCCAACCCCAATCACCCTGTCAACCCATTAACCTTTAACCCATCCTACTCTCCACAATTTGGGGGTGGCCGAGGTAGAGGTAGGGGATTTGGAAGAAACAGGCTGGTATGTCAGGTTTGTGGAAAAAATGGTCACTTAGCATTAAACTGCTATCACCGGTTTGATGCTAATTTCACTGGAGCAAATAATGTATGAGGCAGAAATCAGTTTTCTCAACACTATATCAGATCACCAGAAAGCTTTCAGACCCCATTCTACATTTCAAATGGCTCTTATAACTCCTCCAGTTCACATCGGCCTATGCATTCCCAACTTGACTTCACCAATAGTTCGAATGCTAATTCCATTGGGTTTCCAAACAACCCTTAGTTAGTTCCAATGCAATCTCAACCACCTATGAACAATCCTCAAAATCAAGCACTTCTATCTCAAACACAGACCTCTCCTGGTCCTAATCCAGTTGCACATTACACTGCCACTCCAGCCACAGTTCAAGATGTCTCATGGTACATGGATTCTGGAGCAACAGACCATGTAACCTCTGATGTTTCTCAACTCACACTGAACTCAAACTACACTGGCAATGAGCAGCTTCAGGTTGGAAATGGTGAGCTTCTTCCTATCTCTCACACTAGTTTTACTTTGTTTTCATGTCCATCTAGATCTCTTCATTTGAAAAATGTGTTATGTGTGCCTTCTATTACCAAAAACTTATTAAGTATTTCAAAATTCACAAAAGATAATAACGTCATTGTTGAATTTTTTGCTGATCACTGAGTGGTAAAGGACAAGCACTCCAAAGCTATTCTTCTTCAAGGAAAGCTTAAAGCTGGCCTATACCAACTCCAAATGTCAACTAGTACATCCTCTTCAAACTCAAATCTGTCTTCTGGTCAGCCTATTTCTTCCACTTCAGCTTTCAACACACTAGCCAAGACTTCAAGCCCATTGCATCTTGAGCAATCTTCCTCATATGTAGATTCACAGTCGTGTCAAAATAGTGTTGCTAGTTCTTTGTATGATGTCAAACAACCTACTGATACAGCTTTTGTTAATGCTAGTTCAGTCTCTATTACAAATAATGTTGTTAGTTCTTTGTATGATGACAAACACTCTACTGATTCAGGTTTTGTTAATGCTAGTTCAGTCTTTGTTAATACTGGTTCAGATATATCCAGTCAGTCCAATCTTGTATCTGCTTGTAATGATGCTGCTAATACTAATAAAGATAACATTTTTCAATCATTTCCAGTAGAAAAAACAAGTTGCATGTTGTGGCATAAACGATTCGGGCACCCTAATGCTACTGTCCTTAATAAAGTCATGAATTCTTTAAACCCTAATAACTCAGTTCAAGGTTCTTTAGAATTCTGCACAGCCTGTCAATTTGGAAAACTTCATCAGTCTACATTTCCTAAATCACCTTCTAAAGCTTCTCAACATTTAGAATTAGTCCATTCAGACCTTTGGGGACCAGCACCTATCTCATCTCCTGAAGGTTTTAAATACTATATCCAGTTTCTAGATGATTACAGCAGGGTCACCTGGATTTTTCCCTTAAAAACTAAATCTAAAACAAATCTAATTTTTCAGCAGTTTCATAAACTTGTAGAGAGACAGTTTAATAAGCCTCTGAAGAGTGTCCAAACAGATTGGGGGGGTGAGTTTAAAAGTCTAACATCTTATTTTGCCACTCATGGTATTGTTGTCAGGCATCCTTGTCCATATACACATTAACAAAATGGAAGGGTTGAGCGAAAACATAGGCAAATAGTTGAGCAAGGGTTAACCTTATTAGCTCAAGCCAACATGCCTTTAAAGTACTGGTGACATGCTTTTCAAATAGCAACTTATCTCACAAACAGACTACCCACCCTGTCCTGTCCAATTCATGCCCTTTTCAGGTTCTGTTTAGACAAATTCCAGATTATTCAGTCATCAAAGTGTTTGGTTGTGCAGTCTACCCATTCATTCGACCCTACAACTCTCATAAATTTGCATTTCGTACAACTCAATGCACCTTTATTGGTTTTAATATGCATCACAAGCGATACAAGTGTATGGACTCAAATGGAAAGATTTATATCTGTTCTAGTGCTAAATTTGATAAGTCTACATTTCCGTTTGATCACAATGTCTCTTCTTCTTCACCAAATAGTCCTTCTTTGTCATCACCACCATGTTCTTCTTTTACTTTTTCTAATTCTTTTCTTATTCCCACTGCCTTGCCTACATGTGATCAGCAACATTCAACAGTGTCCACCTCCTGCCCTCTATCAGAAAATACCAAGTTTGTACCTCCTCTATCACAGTTCACCTATAAATACTCAACCTTCTATTTCTTATCCAAGCCTTACTAATTCTACCTCACAATTTGATCAATCTCCAAACAGCTCACCTTTCTTAGACACCTCTCCTAAAAATATTCATTTGACAATTGATCTGCCTTTTGACCCTCAGTCTTCATCATCACAGCCCTCTCATCCATCTCACTTAGCTGATACATTGAAAGGTATAAATCTCACAGTAGAACTTCCTTTTAACTCCCAATCTTGCAACATTCACCCTATGCTCACTAGGTCTAAGGCCAAACTCCACAGTTCCATGTTAGCTTCCTCCACAGTCTCCTGTTCTTCTCCTGATTCAACTGAACCTACTAGTGTCTATGAAGCTCTCAATCATCCTTCCTGGAAAGCTGCCATGCAAAGTGAGTTTGATGCCTTACAATCCAACAATACTTGGGAACTTGTCCCTACTGAACCTAACATGAATATAGTAGGCTGTAAGTGGGTTTTTTGAGTTAAACAGAATTCAGATGGTTCTATCCAACGATATAAATCAAGGTTAGTTGCTAAAGGTTTCCAACAAACCCCTGGAGTAGATTATCTTGAAACCTTTAGTCCGGTTATTAAATCAGCTACAATTCGAGTTGTGTTGAGCCTTGCTATCACATATGGTTGGGATATTCAGCAGTTGGACATTAATAATGCCTTTTTAAATGGTGAGTTAAGTGAGACAGTCTACATGACCCAACCTACAGGATTTGTTGATACTAAAAAACCTTTGCATGTATGTAAGTTAGTTAAGGCTTTATATGGGTTAAAACAGGCCCTTAGAGCCTGGTTTGAAAAACTGAAAACTGCATTCCTTCAATGGAGATTTGTGTCTTCCATAGTTGACTCAAGTCTGTTTGTTTATAGACTGAATGGTCAAACATTGTATGCTGTTGTTTATGTGGATGACATAATAATAACAGGAAGTGATCCTGAGTTGGTTGAAACCATGGTTCAAAAACTGAAAGTTGAGTTTGCATTGAAAACTCTATGGTCTCTTAACTACTTTCTAGGTTTTGAAGTACATAGAACAGCCTCCAGCATTCACATGAGTCAAGCAAAATATGCTCGAGACCTCTTAGTCAAAACAGGAATGCTAGACTGTAATCAGTGTTCAACTCCTATGGCAACAGGCAACAAACTTACTCTTGAAGACAGTGAATGTTTTGACAAACCAGGCTTGTATAGAAGTACAATCGGGGCCCTGTAATATTTGACATTATCTAGGCCTGACATTGCTTATTCAGTAAATAAGCTAAGTCAATTTCTTAAGGCCCCTACTCAGCTTCACTGGCAGGCCTACAAGAGACTCCTTAGATACATCAAAGGAACTATGGATTTTGGTGTTACATTTCAAAAAATTGGCAGATTTCACCTAGACTGCTTTACCGATGCTGATTGGGCAGGTTGTGTCCAAGATAGGAGGTCTACAAGTGGCTGCTGTTTATTTCTTGGTCCAAATCCGCTTCAGTAGAGCTCAAGGAAACAAAGAGTTGTAGCTCTATCCTCCAAAGAAGCTGAATATCATGCTTTTGCATAGGAGGCCACAAAAATAGCCTGGTTTAGAAGTCTTTTCTCTGAAATGGGACTGGTTCTTCACACTACACCCATCATTTGGTGTGATAATCAGAGTGCTGGATCCTTAGCCTCTAATCCAGTTTTTCATGCAAGAACTAAACACATAGACTTGGATGCTCACTATGTTCGAGAGCAAGTTGTAGCCAACCATATCAAAGTTCAATATGTACCTACTGATTACCAAAAAGCTGACATCTTCACCAAAGCATTATCAACTACCAAGTTTGAGGCTCTTCGGGACAAACTGACAGTGGTTGGTTATTCTAGTAATACAAATGTTGAATTTGCCAACAATGATAAAATGGTAGATAAAATTGCTGCTGTAGAAGCTAACTGATGTTGCAATAACTCTGAACACATTGAGAAGTATTGAAAAATATAGAGAAAAGAATGAAGGTTTGATATCTGCTTTCTGTAATCTGACTGAATTGTCTGTATGTTTTTTTGAGTTTATGATAGCTGTGATCTGATGAGTTTCTGATAGTTTTGTCTTACTGAAGTTGCATGGTTGAAGTTGAAGTTGTATGTTTGAGATGGAATTGTCACTTTGCATGACTGACTGAAGTTGTGTGGTTGAAGTTGAAGTTGTATGGTTGAAGTTGAACAGTTACTTATCAATTTAGTACAATATGAAGGAAAGTTGATCTGGCTGAAGTTATTTGATCTGGTTGAAGTTGTTTAATTGAGCATGAAAGGTTGCTTATCAGTTTAGTACTATATGAAGGAAGATTTGATATGACTGAAGTTGCATGTTTGAGATTGAAATGTTGTTTTCTGTGCTCTCAGTTGCCTGCATAAATTTGACTGCTTGAGGTGGTTGTTTAGTTATCTGTATTATACAGAAGGAAGACTTGGTTTAGAATCCTTTTTGAGAATCCCTTTGTTGAACTTACAAAGAGTGGAAAACAGAGGAAAACAGAGGAATGATTCAGCTGATGTCTGAGAGTTTCTGATAGTTTGATGAGATTGCTGGTAGTTTGATTTTTGCAATTGAACTTTTTGAGCAGAACTGATTCAAGATTCCCAGGTTCAGTTTAAGGGATGATGTTAGTAAAGGAGTAAAATTTATCCTCCCAAGTTTAGTTTGAGGGAAGATGTTAGTAAAGGGGTAAAAGTGTCATTTGAAATACTGTTAGTTGTTAAATACTGTTAGTTGTTACTATTCTGTTTAGCTTTTAGTTAAACTGTAACAATATTAGTTAGAGTATCGTTGCGTTCATGTAAACACTATAAAAGTGTACAGTGATTCATTTTGTATTAACTGAAAAAAAGTAATCTGTAAAGAAAAACAATATTCAGCTCTCTTTTCTCTCTCTCGTTTTCTTCTCTTGTTTCAGTCTTTTGTTAAAACTTTATCCAAAACATCACAATACCCAAGTGAATAAACTAAATTATTTATTTTTAGTGAATTATCATCGTTAAAATATGACTAGTTTTAGTTTGTCATAAGTATAAAATATTGTATTGATGTTAGGACACCAAATTTGACTCGAATTAGAATTTAGCTTCAAAATCAAAGAATATACTTTCAATTATTAATATTTTTGAAAGAAATAATAAGTCGGTAAAAGTATTTTATATCTCTCTTATGTTTGCTTGAGTTGGTGTCTCAAATTTTATTTTTATTCTGTATGTTCCCACATCAACAACCGATTTAAGCCATCTTTCCAACATCTATTTGGTATATTATCACATTACTCATTTTATTGATTGCTCAAGAAACTCAAAAAACACATGGGATTTATGGCTTTTTAATGAGTAATCATTTTGCATGTTTATCATAAAATATCTTTTAATCGCTTGATTTATTTTTAATCTTTAGTCATCAAATCATTTTAAAATACATCAGTTTATATGAGACGATTAGTATATAAAGTATTATCTCTTTTAGTAGCATTTTAGTAGTTGCGGTTAGCTCTTCTAATACTTATTGACAATATATAATCTTTCCATATCTCAAAATTGACAATTAAAAGGCTTTCTCTCTCTCTCTCTCTCTCTTTTTTTCAGAATCTAGACGGAGTGAGAGATAAAAATTCAAAAGAAAGAGAGAAAATCAAAACAGCCCCTTAAATTAAATAATTAAGGTGCTGTTTAATTTTATCACATAACACATTATTAAGGACCTTTAGGTTATGACTTCAGATAAATATGTAGGAGAAAATCACGGAAAGAGATTTGTGTAGTTCTACGATGTCATCTGCAAGATTTAGAAGTCTTCTTTAGTAATTATATAATTTCTACTCCACAAATGTGAAACACTTGGTTTTTTATTGTGCTTTGATTTTTATAATAATATTATAATATACTATATGTATTTTTTTAATAGGGAAACTGTTGGTCAAAGGACGAAAATGCAAAAAATAAAAGTAGCAGAATAAAAAAGTAATTCTGCAAGACGGTGTAGTTTTGATTTTAGTAAAATCAGTTGAAACTAATAAGTTGTACTTTACAACTTTACTCTTTGTCTATGTATTCATATAAAAGAGTAAAGTTGTTTTTCCCTTTAATTACTTACTTGTACTTTGTACTGAATCCGATTATCAAGTAAAAGAAAATCAAACACATTTCTCTCTGTTTTTCCAGCTTTGTTCGCAAACCCTAAGCAAGATTTACATGGTATCAGAGCGCTGACTAACGTCAATGGCCTCAGATCCTGCTATCTCTCAGTCGCTTAACAGCACCGGGAAGATGATGTCTGAAATGCAGAATCGGACTACCTCAGTTCTTGCTTCGAGCTTACAAGTAATCAATCCCAAGCTGACGAGGAACAATTATCGGTTTTGGAGCTCTCAGATTCTCTTTGCCGTCGGCTCACATGAGCTGGAAGATCATCTGTTAGGTAGAGTACCGTGTCCTCCACCTATTTTAATTAGTAATTCTGAAGTTGAACTGAGTAGTAGTACTGTTGGAGAAAGTTTAAATCCAGCATATATACTGTGGAAAAAGACTGATAAATGTTTAGTTAGTTGGTTACTAGCCTCAATTAGTGAAAGCATGTTCTGTGTTGTGTCTAAGTGTAGGTTTTCCAATGAAATCTGGTTAGCCTTAGAAAGTGAGTTTGTTACAGACTCAAAAGCTAGAGCTTTACATTTGAAAAATTTACTTCAAACTACTCATAAAGGAGCATTGAGTATTAGTGACTATGTAAAGAAAATGAAAGAAACTACAGAAAGCTTAGCTGCAAGTGGATTGATTATCTCTGATGAAGACTTATTACAGTATGTGTTAGATGGTCTAGGGCCTGAATATGATCCAGCAGTAATGACACTCACCTCTAGACTAGAATCAAAAGTGGATACTGTAACTCTTCAAGAGGCACAGTTTCTGTTGCAAAAGTATGAAATTCGTCTTGAGAAGTTTAATTCTACAGATCTTTACAACACTTCAGCAAATATAGCCTCCATAACAAATCACGGTTGCTATAATGTGTCTGGTACTAATTTACCAGTCAATTCTTGTCAAAACTGTAGACAATCTGAGCAGTACTATACCTTCTCTAATGTCCCTTGGAAATCCACACACCTCACAAAACTATGTCACTTTACCCTCCTATGTAAACTCACCTGTTCAGCCAACTGTTCCAGCTGTTCAGACTTCATTCTCTGCCTATAACACCACAACTCAACCTTTCTCTCCTAGTCCTGTTGCTAACACACATTTATCTTACAATACCATGCCCTTTAATCCTAGATCCTCTGGTTTTAACACATATGGAAGAGGCAGAGGTAGAGGTCTAGGCAGAGGGAGAATTATTTGTCAAGTGTGCAATAAAGCAGGACACTCAGCCATACAGTGTTATCATAGATATAACTCAACCTATAATGGTACCTTCCAAGCTGGAAATGGAAGCTTTCCTAGTCACACATTTTCTAATACAGCACCACAACAACATTTCAACACTTATCCTACTGAACCAGTACAGTATCCTACTGATAGTACCTTTCAAACACAGCAACAACATACACAGCAACAACACTTTAACCCACAACAGCCACAGTTCACTGGCACTCCTAAGAATACCTTTGGAGTTCCTAGTCATCAGATGGGAGCCAATAGTCAAGCAAATCTGGTTCATACTGGTAGTAACTCAATGGTGTATCCTGGAAGTAATCATACTGGTAGTAACTCAATGGTGTATCCTGGAAGTAATGTTTTTCCAGATCATAGTTGTACTGCACTATACAACAATCCACATGCTTCTGTCACTACTCCAGTTGATCCAGCATGGTATATGGACTCCGGGGCAACTGATCATGTCACCTCCAACCTATCTCAACTGAACATTAGCAAGAACTATGAAGGTGAGGATAAACTTCAAGTTGGCAATGGTGAGTACCTTCACATCTCTCATACTGGTCATTCTTTTATTCCTAGTAGTTTTCATTCCAAATGCCTTTATCTTAAAAACATACTTTGTGTTCCTAAAATTACAAAAAATCTGCTAAGTATTTCAAAGTTTACTAGGGATAATAATGTTGTTGTTGAGTTTGATGCTAACTCTTGTGTTGTTAAGGACAAGTCAACCAAGGCCATGTTACTACAAGGGGGTCTTAAAGAAGGACTTTATCAACTTGAGATTCCATCAAACACCACTGATCTGCCCAAACCATGTGTCTCTTATCATCAATCTGGTTTGAATACATCAAATACAGCCTACCTATCACAAAATTTGGCAATCAATACACATGTTATGAGCCCTTCAATCAAAGACTCTTCTCAGCCTGTCAATAAACCTGTAACTACTCCTAAATTGTCCAATCAACATTTAGAGCTAGTTGAAAATATTAATAAAAATCCTGATGTAGTTCCAAATGTTAGTTCTAATAATGATTCTGATTTTACATCACAGTGTAGTATTTCTTGTTCAAGAAATAAGTCAAAATGTATTCCTACTGAATCTCATGCTTGTTCTACTGTTAATACTAATGAAACACATGCTGTTGAATCTCATGCTTGTTCCATTGTTGATAAACACTCATACCAACACATGATTTGGCATAAAAGATTGGGTCATCCCAACTCTACTACTTTACATAAAATATTGTCTTCATTTTCCAAATCTGTTTCTCCTGTTGAAAATCAGAATTTGCTTACCAAAGTGTCTAGTTTCTGTGATGCGTGCCAGCTAGGAAAATTACATCAGAATAGTTTTCCCTTGTCCCAATCTCATGCCACAGCACCCTTAGCCCTTGTACATAGTGATGTGTGGGGCCCTGCCCCAGTTACTTCAGTAGAAGGATTTAAGTATTATGTGCAGTTTCTAGACGATTTTAGTCGGTTCACTTGGCTGTTTCCCCTTAGAACTAAAGCTGAAGTTAAATCCACCTTTATCAAGTTTCATCATCTTGCTGAAAGGCAGTTTGGAACTAAACTGAAGTGCCTTCAGTCAGATCAAGGAGGTGAGTACAAAGCCTTACTTCCTTATCTGGTTGAAAATGGTATTCAAACTAGGTACTCATGTGCCTATGTCCATCAACAAAATGGCCGAAAGAAAACACATTATTCATCTCTGTCTTAAATAATAATACTCCCTATTTTTTGCTTTTTAATAAATATCCTGTATATGATAGTCTTAAAGTTTTTGGCTGTGCTTGTTTCCCATTTCTTAGAAATTTTCATAGTCATAAGTTTGATTTTCATTCCTCAAAATGTGTATTTGTCGGGTATAGTTTACTTCACAAAGGTTATAAATGTCTAAGGGCTGATGGGAAGATCTTCATTACCCCCAGTGTTAAATTTAATGAAAATGAATTTCCTTATTCTCAAGAGTTTAATAAGCTATCTGTTCAATCTAACACTGATCCTTTAGCCAATTCCCCTAATACTTGTTCCAGTAATACACATCCACTGCCTTATATAATTTTCCAGCATAGTCCATCTTCAGTAGCCTATGATCCCCAAGTGGTTGGCCCTCAGACTGTTCCTAACAACTCAACAGTTGGTTCTTACTCTTCAGCAGCAGGTATATCCTCTTCACACTTCTCTGATTCACCCTTACCTAGTATCTCCAATGTTGCTGATAGTTCAAGCCATAGTCCTCCTTTAATTCCACATGAGAACACTACAGAAAAATCTAGTTTTCCATTACATACCACTCAATCAGAATCTGTCCCATCTAACTCAAACAGGCTTAATCCAGTATCTCAACTACCTGTTGTTTCTTCTTCCTACAATTTGCCATCATGCCAACTTGAGGTTGACCTTACTGCTTCACAGTTCACTAATGATCAACTTCCTATCCCAATTAATTCTCATCCTATGATCACAAGAGCCAAAGCTGCTACTGAACATGTTAATTCAACCTGTGAGCCTTTGGATCATGCTGTTTATCTCACAGCTAGTCAGCCTATTATAGAATCGAAACGTATCGATTCTTTGAAGCATTAAAAACTGCAGTTTGGAAAGAGGCTATGCAGACAGAGTTTGATGCTCTAATTAGGAACAATACCTGGACCCTTGTTTCTCCTACTAAAGACATGAATATTGTGGGTAATAAATGGGTGTTCAGAACAAAATTAAATGCTGATGGTACTTTGCAGAAGTACAAAGCCAGACTAGTGGCTAAGGGGTTTCAACAAACTCCTGGTTTGGACTACTTTGAGACATTTAGTCCAGTTATAAAACCATCCACCATTAGAATAGTCCTCACTCTAGTAGTAACCAATGCATGGGATGTTCAACAAATTGATGTCAACAATGCATTTCTTAATGGTACTCTAGGTGAGCTAGTGTTTATGCAGCAACCAAGTGGATTCGAATCATCTGCTTATCCTTCATATGTGTGCAAATTAAACAAGGCCTTATATGGTCTTAAACAGGCTCCTAGGGCATGGTTTGATAAACTCAAGGCTGCTCTCCAAGCCAAAGGCTTTCAAAACTCAGTTTCAGATTCGAGTTTGTTTGTTCTTAAAAAATCATCAGGAATAATCTATGTTCTTGTTTATGTAGATGATATTTTAATCACTGGTTCTGATGCAGCCTATATAACTCAGTTATTGGAAGATTTAAATGAGCAATTTGCCTTGAAAACTCTAGGATCACTCAAATATTTTTTAGGCCTAGAAGCAGTTAGGACAGCCGATGGTCTACATCTCAGGCAGTCAAAATATGCCTCAGATTTGCTTGTCAAAACCAGAATGATGGATGCACATTCATGTTCTACACCAATGGCTGTTGGTACTAAACTGAGTACTGATGATAGTGATCTATTTGAGAGCCCTACATTATATCGCAGCACAATAGGAGCTTTACAGTACCTAACACTGACTAGACCCGATATTAGCTTCACAGTTAATCGTCTTAGTCAGTTTTTACAAACCCCAACTGAATTACAGTGGCAAGCATGCAAGCGAGTTTTGCGATATGTTAAAGGAACACTAAATTATGGGCTACAGTTTAAACCAGCAAGCTCCCTAAGTATTGAATGCTATGCTGATGCGGATTGGGGTAGTAATGTTGAAGATAGAAGATCTACTAGTGGATATTGTGTCTATCTTGGACCTAATCTAATTCAGTGGAGCTCCAGGAAACAAAAAGTTGTTGCGTTATCATCCACTGAAGCAGAATACAGGGCATTAGCACAAACTGCTACAGAGGTTGCATGGCTTCAAAGTATGTTCACTGAACTCAATCTTCACTTGCCCTCAAAGCCTGTAATTTGGTGTGATAATACAAGTGCTGGAGCCTTAGCTTCAAACCCAGTCTTCCATGCAAGAACAAAGCATATAGAAATAGATGCTCACTACATAAGGGAGCAGGTTCTTGCCAAGAATCGGACAGTTCAATATGTACCGTCAAAATTACAGATTGCAGATGTGTTGACAAAGGCATTATCTTGCTTCAATTTCTTACTGAGAGGGGAAACTAAATGTGGTTGCAGTTCACTGTAATGCATACTGATTCTTACCTGATTTTGTAACACAGAAGAAGATCAGATTGCACCTGGAAAATGGTTGAAATCTGCTGTTGAAAAATGGTTTAGAAAATGATTGAAATTTGCAGTTGAAAGATGATTGAATTATGCAGTATGTACTGACTCTTAATTGTTGATTACTGGGGTTTTCTGAATTGTTGATTTTTTTTACTGGTGAAGTGTTGAAGAAGTTGTGTTAAATTGTGGTAGATTGTAGTAGTTGTGACAGGTGTGTGTTCTGTAGAAGTGGCAGGTGTATGTGTTGCAGTTAAGTATTGATCTATAATTCTGAGATGATGCAGAGTTGATTACAACTGGTGAAGAGTTGTTAAACTGAAATTTTTTTGTGGTTATAGAATTGTGCTCATGAGTTGAGGTGGTTAACTGATGCAGAGTTGTTAAAACTGGTGCAGAATTGTTAAACTGGAGGTTTGTGATTGAACTTTAGTTACTGGAGATTTATGGTTAAATTCAGTTGGTTGTACTGAGCAGCATAGTTTGTAACTGTATGATTGAGAAACAGAATTGTTAAGGTGAGCAGTTGAGATGGATAACTGATGTAGAATTGTTAAAACTGGTGCAGAGTTGTTAAACTGGAGGTTTGTGATTGCATTGTAGTTACTGAAGATCTGTGATTGAATTTCAGTTGGAGCTCTGTGTTGCAACTGTCTGATTGAGATAAGAGTTGTTAAGTTGAGCAGTTGAGATGATTCTTGGTTGAGATGATTCTTCTTGAGTTGGTTGTTTTACTTAGATGAAGATTGAAACTGTTGAAACGAAACTGCAGAATTTTTGGCTGGTTTATGTTATTGGTGTTGTTTTCTGGTGATTACTGCAAAGCTGAATATGTAGCTCTGAAATTGAGCTGCTTGTTCTGAGTGGCTGAGTAAGTTTCTTTTTTCTTTGTTGTTGATTAGCTGAAGAAGTTGAGTGTGTATTGTCGAAAGGGACTATATGAGAACAAAGATATCAGAAAGAAACGTTGATTTCAGAAGGGATGCTGGTGGAAGAAAGGCTACTGAAGCGGCAGAAGAAGAATGTCCAGTTTGAGAGGGGATGTTGGTCAAAGGACGAAAATGCAAAAAATAAAAGTAGCAGAATAAAAAAGTAATTCTGCAAGACGGTGTAGTTTTGATTTTAGTAAAATCAGTTGAAACTAATAAGCTGTACTTTACAACTTTACTCTTTGTCTATGTATTCATATAAAAGAGTAAAGTTGTTTTTCCCTTAATTACTTACTGTACTTTGTAACGAATCCAGTTATCAAGTAAAAGAAAATCAAACACATTTCTCTCTGTTTTTCCAGCTTTGTTCGCAAACCCTAAGCAAGATTTACAGAAACATCAAGTCATTTTTTTAAGATTTTGATCCACTAGTGTCACATGTTAATAGATGCATTTATTTTACTTGTACTTTGATTTTTGTAATCTACTATATTTTTAAAAATTAATAAATTAATACCCTTTTCTTTACTTTATTAACAACAAAGTCTGTTTCTAATTAATTCTTGGTCCGCTGGTTACTAGTGTCATATGTCAACATTTCATATTTTACTATACTTCAACCTTGTAATCTACTAGAATTTTTTTAATAATTATTAAATTAATACCCTATCCTTCATTCACTTTAATAAGGTAATACAAAGTCTGTTTTTATTATTTTTTGGTCCACTAGTGTCATGTCTCAGTATTTAGTATTTTATTTTGCTTCGCTCTTGTTGAAACATTCTAGAGAGTGCTTGGAATCAATGTAAACTCACAAATAACGAAAAATAGTAAAGAGGAAAAGTGCTAATCTATCCTAGCTCACCCAAATTTGTGCTAGATGTAACAAAGTTTAATATTATTTCAATATTATCTTTATTCGCTCATTACAATAAATGTATTTTGTTTTGATTTTTTATATCATTTATATAAAAGAACAATGTGTTTAGATACTAAGATTCTTATTCCTAAAACAAACTCTAATGCGAGACCCCGGAATACATGTATTTGACCCATTAACATTGAAGTAGTAACTCAAGGTCGTAGCTTGAGAGTGCACAAATGTTGAAGTGGTTGCCAACTCCAGCACTTGTAATATGCTAAATTTACAAAAGATTTATAATAAATTAACACCCTACCCTTTACTTAAATATGCAAACACAAAGTTTTTTTTTTTTTTTTAAATTAATTTTTGGTGCACTAATGTCTTTGTCAATATTTGATATATTATTGTGCTTTGATATTATACATTAAATAAAATATGTTGAATTTGTATTATATAATGTGTTTATTTTATTTGAATTTGAAGATTGACCAAGAATTAATGACAAAAGACTTTGTGTTTCCTTACTAAAGGAGAGGACAGAGTATCAATCACTTTAATAATTTTTTTTTTTTTTTAAATGTTGCAGATTACAAAATCAAACTGCTGTAGTTGGCGAAGAATTTTAATAGAAAAAGACTTTGTGTTCCTTATTTAAGTAAAGGGTAGGGTATTAATTGACTATATTTTTTAGATTCCAAAACCAAAGCATAATAAAAAAACCAAACATTCACATGTGGCAGTAGTTGACCAAGTTATAGAAAAAGAAGACTTTTAACTTATATGTAGTGGAGCCAAAATTATAAATTTGATAGTTATTATGTAGTGGAGCCGAAAAAGAAGACTTTTAATTTAAGATATAAAATAAATCTCTAATTCTGGCTAGTGGCATCTAAGGAATCTCTTCCCGTTATTCCCTCCCACAAATTGTCATCTAATCATCAGATCTGAGACCCGGAAGAGTTAATGTCAACAAATATGGAAAGAAGTTGCCTCAAAAGTGTAAAACATTTAATTCCTTACCAGCTATGTTTATAACTATAAATTTATATACAATTAGTATCTACTTTCGATCTCATTAACTTAACTAATCCTCCTTAATTACAGTAAAAATTGTCCTTAAAAAACAAATTTATTATTATAAGATATACAGGCTATTAATTGTCACTGGAAATAAAATAATAAAATCTATCAAAGTCACTGGCAATATTATTCGGCAATATCAAATTGAGCGCCCTACCTTGAGATCTTTGTTTTTAATAAAACAACTGTTGATGCATGATTTTAACACTAACGATCACAGTTGAATGCAAAGACTTAATAATAAATGAGATAGTAAGAATTTTTATATTGGATCAGATGCTTAAAGTGATTCTTACATCCACTGTTTTCTTTTATATGAGTTTTCTTGGTTATGAGCCAAGTTACAAGAGGTAGCGAACTGCAAACAGAATTACAAGAGCTTGGTATTCATAAATAATAAGATCCAAAAGATCCTGATTTTGTGAGGGGGAGTCATCTATTTATAGCTACTAAGTTTAAGGTAATGATTACAAGTTTGCAAGTGGATAGGTGTCGTGCAAGTTTTTCCTTGTGTCTCATTGGTTAATAACTTATAAAATATATTTACATTATATGAGGCTTGGACAGGTGTACGGACCTCATTCATTCACAAACAAAACTTGAAATTACTGAGTTGGTGACAGTCGTATTCTCTCTATCTTGGTGCGACGTGGCAGATTCTAAACAGCACAAAGTCTTTCTGAACTTTGATTGGTGCTCGTTAATATAAGCTTACATCAGCTTTGATATTTTAGGCATAACAACAACACTATGAAAATTTTGTACAGCCTACTGGTGGAAGTCCTTTTTACCCTAACCAATCCATTAATTATTATTCAGAAATATTAATTAATTTTTATCATTTCTATATAGTAATTGTATTTCATTTTACTTTCAATCTTGTAATATAATAGATTAAAAAAAACTATTAAATTAATATCGTATCCTTTACTTTAATAAGGAAACACAAAGTCTTTTTTTATTAATTGATTAATTCTTGGTCCACTGGTGTCACATGTCAATTTTCAATTTTCTAATCAATCAACTAGATCTTGTAAACTTTAATATTTAATAGAGGATTAGTTAGAAATTTAATTTTATGTCTATTCATTTAGTGCTAATCTCCTTTAATACACGTGCAACCACTCAACAAGTGCTGCACTTTTTCCTATAATAATTTTTAATACTTTTGTTATGAATACAAATTTTTATTTCGTTACATATATTAATTCTATATAAGATTCAATGAATTCTCTGCTTTGACTGTTCTATTACTAATCATCTCTTTTTATTTTGTTTAATTTATTTTTAAATTTAAGTCATTAATTTTATAATATATCAACACTTTTATCTGAGTAAATTTATATAAAAAGTTTATTATATAACGTTATTTTAATAAAAATATATTAAAGCAAAATTATATCCATTTTTTTTTATAATCAGAGTGTTTGAGTTAGTTTACACGTACTTCAACTAATTATCGCGATCCGTTGAATATCCTACAAGTCAAATAGGTCAGATAAGTCACAAATGTAATAGATGACTACTTTGTGAAACTTGAATACAAGATCTCTGGATGATCCACCCAGATGTCTAAAGTCTTGCTATCCGACCACAAGGCTAGTAGTTTATATCCATTTTAGGAGTACGTACACATATAAAGAACAGTAAAATTTATCAAACACTTATTGATTTTTGTCGCAACTCATTATTCCATACTACAATTAGAAGTAATTTTGTCACCAACTTATTATTTCACATTACAATTAGAAGTGATAATACTTATCAAAACTGCTTCACAAACATTTTATGTGGTTCAATACCGGATCAAAAAAAGAAGAGGATCCTTTCTTAACTTGAGCTTTACCTGAACCTTTTTTTTCCATTCTTTGACATGTAGCACTAATAAAATAAACGGTCAAAATTATCTAATTAATTTTTATTTAACAGTTACCAAAAATATTCGAACACTTAAAACCCCAATTAAATGTTAGCCAAGTTGGAAATCTCAAACCACTGTAAAAGCAAAATCCATGGACAGAAAATGCAAAACTGATGGATAAATTTTCTAAAGCCTGTGAAAGTTTATGACTAATCAAGTTCATTAAACTCTTGCCGAATAAGTTGACTAATTTCATTAGTGCTTGTGGGGATGAGCATTCAATCATCAATCAATACCAATCATGAAAGACATAAATTACAACACACAATGATTTTTACATGGTTCGACCAGCAACCTCATCTAGGGGACCATGTCCAAATGAGGCAAGTCGACTGTAACAAACATTTGCAAGTCAATTACAGAGTTGAAATTAAGTAAACCATTGTAAAACACTCCCCGTTTCACAACACTCTAACTCCACCCTCGGGTTGCTCCAATGTTTTGCTACAACTTGCTTGAATCCAAGAAACCTCCTAAATAGCTTGAGATCTACTCAAGCTTCAACGCTGAAGTCAACTTTCAACTCCAAAGCTTGAACTCCCTTCAAGCTTTCATCAAAGGAACCATGTTCCAACAAACACTGAATAACAAAACATAAGCAACGTATTTTGAGTATAAAACCATATAAGGAACCTGATCAAAGAAGAAACTCTCTAGGAACTTTCAAATAACAAAATGGAATATTCAGGTTCAAGAAAAATGCAAGGATGAAGAACATATTATATAATCCTTGCTCAACCATCCTTTAGACAACCAGTTGACAAAGGCTTACACATGTTGGACTATTTTAGGAAAGTTTTCAACAACTTTGTTGGACCACATCTGAAAAAGGCAAAACAAACTTTCTAGGACCACTTTTGAAATATCAGGCACCAGTATATGGACCTTTCACATAGATTTCAAAAATAGAAAATATCCTAACAAGCAATGAAAACATGACACTTGTACTAAAGGTCTGATTGGAAAAATGTTTACACAACTGACTTAAATGTGCCCACATATTTGCACTATGTTCAGACTAAAGAAATGTGCACATATTTATGCAATATCTTACGACATGTGTAAACAACAAACACGATGGTGTTTAACCAAATAAATGTCCAAACATAAAAAATGAACATGCACACACATCTTCATAAGTTGACAAAAAATATTTACAATCTTCTCATTTGTCAAACTTATAAACAAAGCACAATTTTGATCAAAGGACCAACACAAACCTGTCTCAAACAATATCAACATTATAGTATAGAGACAAGAAAGAATTAAAACAAACTACATGACATATCTTCATGAAACATCATTACCGCAAAAACATAAAGATATGAAAGCAACAACAAACTTTTAAAAAAAAAAATTAAAAAAAAAAAATTCCCCCTTAGCAAAAGAACTCCCTTTGGGTATCTAACCACTTCACATTCCAACCAACATTAACAAAAAGTTTTCTAACCAAACAAATAGTTCTAATAGTTCTAAAAAATAACCACCAACAAAAATCTAAATTCAAAACACAACACCTACTCCCCCTCTTATTCATAAGGTTTGAACCAAACCTTTAATGCCTACTAGACCTTCGAGTAGGAATTTTTCCTCTTACAGCTTTTGTCTTGACTCTTTTACATCCACGAGAAGCAGATGATTGTTGTGGAGTAGATTCAGAAGCTTGAGGCTGAGTAGAGTCGGCAAGATCAGAGGTAGCAAGGGTTGGGGAGACTTGAACTTGAGTAGTCTGTTCAAGATTTTCTACTGGTTGAATTGGAGATTTTGAGCAGCAACATGGATTTCTTCATGAGTGATTGGAGGAGAAACAGAGGTAGCCTTTCCCTTTTGCACCAAATCTTCAAGCTTGTCCATTCTAGCAAGCATGGAGGAATGAATATCTACTATGTTCACGAGCATTTGTTGGTGCATATCACCAACTGTCTTTTCCAAGGCCTACATATCATCTAAAAGCTTGGACTACCAATTGTTAGTTTTAAAGGAACCAACAATTGAACAAGAAGGAACATCCTTTAGAATGGTAGGTGTAGAGACTGATTTCTTAAAAGAAAATAAAGTGATAAACTTAAGCTTTAGATAGGTCTCATTTGCCTGTCTCTTAGGTTGGTAGGGTGAAATGAGTTTATGAATCAGTGAGGGGAAAGACAAGGCTTGGGAGGTGCTTTTTGACTTAGCAGCAACCTTAATGTTTGTATAGATCATGGAAGCAAGATTTATTCTTTTTCCAACTCCTGCACCATAGATCAGTTGAGCCATTTTTATCCTAACTAAGGAGTTGTGTAGGGAAGGTGACCAGTTGGTCAGTGTAATTTTGAACAGAACCTTATAAAAGGTTGTCAGCACATTTGGTTGGAGGTAACCACACTCAGGGCATTTAGAAATGGACCTACTTGTCAAATTTTGGGCCATTTCATCCAAGTTTTGGATAGTTAACACATCGGGTTCCTTAACTTTAGGCAAATCAAGAGTAGGCCTAATCACATCAACATAGAAATCTACCCAACAAACTTTAACAAACACCTAGTTGAAAGGAGGGTCAAACTTATCCATTTCACTGCTAAAATTAGCATAAAACACTTGAGCAAGAGTTTGAGAGGGAATAGTTAGAATGCTAACAGATTTATCCCAATTCCTATTTAGTAAAATCAAGAAAATTTCAGGAAATTCATCCAACCTAACATGGGCTTCATAGATAATAGGTCTAGAAACAATATGCTTTCTAAAATGTGATTTTGCCATACGGGAGACAAAGGTAAGGCGTATACCAACATTTGAAGCTTGAGCAACAACCTTTCATTTCTTATTCTCTTTTAGAGACTATGAAGGGTTCTTGGAGGCTTTGGATTTTGTAGCTGAGCCTTTGGTATGTTTCAGCTTTTTGATGGGGGGATCTTCTAGTGAAGAAGAAGTAGCATTAAAAGAATCGGACTTTGATGGGGTCTACTCAAATGAAGAGGAAGAAGACTTGGGGTCATCTTTGGTTAGATTTTGGTGAGCCCTAGTTCTTTTCACTTTTTTCGGTGTTTATCTGAGAGAGAAGTTCTTCGAGATTCCATGAGTCAAATGTCAGTGAGTGATTTGAAGAACAAGAGAGATTTAGGCAAGAAACAGATAGAAGAGAGCTTATGGTGGCACAAAGAGGGTTTGAAATAAAACCACAAACCCTAAAGAAATTAGGAATTTCACTTATATTCGGAAACTTAAAAATAGACATGTGCACATAGTGACATGATGTGAGCACACAGTGAAACATACTAGACAATGTGAAGACATTCACCAAAAAAAGTTGGTACACAGGACAAAAGTTGAATGAACTGAAGTCATCCACAAGATGTTAGCACATAATATCTCAATGTGGCAACATTTTCACAAAAGCAGCAGACTTATCTCACTTATTCTATTTTGAACAAAAAAAAAAAAAAAAAAGCAAAAATCATGAGATCAAACAAAAAAATTCACAAGATTTTAAGGAGGCAAGTTATGATATTTAAAAGTTGATACACCATAAAGATCACAACCCAAAAATAATCAACACTTAAGGCAACAATTCCTCAAATCATACAAGAGTAAAAACAACTAAGATTCCTCATCATATGTGTATGATGTGTCCTCAAGGGGGAATTATGATACATTTATCAAGCAATTCAAAGAAATCTCCCCCTCCCCTCATACCTCTTTTTCCTTTTGATATATTACTTTTCTTTCTTTTTTAACATAATCTCAATTTTTGAATTCATTTTCATTGCAAAAGAGATTAAAATGAGCAAATTCTCTCAAGAAGTAACCATGTGTAGCTTTTACACTTGCAAGAAGATAGTCCTCTTATTGGTTGATTTTCCAAAAAGATAGGGGTCTTTACAACTTAGAAAATTACTCAAAAATGACTTTCATACTTCTAGCAAGGTAGCTCTTTCACAAGGTGACAGAATTTTAGTAAAAGCACTCAAGATGAAAGAAGCTTCTATTACTTCAAGAGTTGAAAAAAAAAAATATGGACACATTTCTCACAACATACACACTCAAGAGAGAAATAATTTACTATCCATCACAAAGATCCAACACACTTGCAACATTAAAAAAAGAAATTTTCTCATGATTGATTCAAAGAAAACAGAAAATTGTTCAAGTTGAAGTAGTCCAATGGACTTCCTCAAGTTAACAAATGATTGAAAATCTAAGGCTTTTGTAAACAAATCTGCTAGTTGAGAGTCTGTATTCACATGTGCAAGTGGGATGATTTTCTCTTCAACTAAATCTCTAATGAAATGATGTCTAATATCAATATGCTTAGTCCTAAAGTGTTGAACATGATTTTTCGAAATGTTAATGGCACTAATGGTATTACAAAACACAGTTACACACTCTTGAAACATAATATATGTCTAATCTTAACACATAAAACCTAATAATTCACACTAAGCATCGTCACACAATAATGAAAATTAAATATTAAATTAATAACATGAATGAATCAAGATATCCATTAAATTGATAAAAATAACATATGTTTAACACAGAGCCTTCCAATTAGGCTACATTGGATCCCTAGAGAAGAATTTAGTTACACATTGACATAAAGAAAGCAAACCTCAATTCCCCCAAAAGCATAAATAATCCAAAACCCTAGGAAGAATCCTCTTTCTTGCTACCAAGTGGCTCTCAATTTAGGTCAAAAAGAATAATCCCTAAAATAAATTACAATGTCCTATTTATACTTTTTCTTTGTGAGGGGTGTTTTTGGGAAAGTAAGGGGAAAAATCCTAGAAAAAATAGGAGAATAAAATTCAGTTATAGGCGAAATAAAATAAGAGAATCCTTATGAAATTAGGATTCCTTCACACAAGCTGCGCAAAGGTCTCCAACATAGAACACAATAGCTTATGAATGTGGAAAATTTATTAACATATTAACTATAGCTTATAAAATAATATTTCGAAAGCTCCAAGAATTATCCAAATCCCAGCTCTACAGCTCAAGTTCTTGTAGAAACACTGACGCATATTCCAAAACCTGCGTCTACTTGTCTGACGTAAATTTCAGATCAATTTTTAACAATCTTCCAGGTCAAACTGGATCACAATCAAAACATAAAAGTATTTCCATCTCTTAGCTTTACAACCCCACCAGAATTAGGCCAATTGGAGTTGTGTATCTCAAGTTATGCCAATTTTAGTCTAGCACGTTCTGGCAGAAAAACTCACCAGCATAAAATTCACGAGGTTCGCCCCGACATGATTTAATGGAGCTGCAACATGAAGTTTCTATCCATTTGCTCCTATACGAATTTGATTCTTTCCTCTTCAATGTCCATGCCTGAAATCCTCATTTTTTAGCACCTAAATACCTGAAAATTCACAAAACAAACTTGTGATTTTAGAAAATAAAAGAGATATAGAAATTAAGTAAAATTAACTAATTAAACCTAGTTCCCTCTCAAAATACCCTTAAAATCACTAAGTATGAGTGCACTTTCAAGCATTTATAAGAAGCTTATGTCAAGAAATTGACTTCGAACAAGCTAAGCCCAAAATCTAATAAATGTATATTTGTGGGGTATCTTAAGGAGACCAAATGATATTATTTCTACCATCCAAAAGAGCACAAAGTTTTTGTTGCTCATACTAGTGTCTTCTTAGAGAAAGAATTTTTTCTAATAGGTATTAATGGGAGAAAAGTAGAACTCAATGAAGTTCTAGAATCACAAGATACATTAGACAAAGGATAGAAAGATGTGCCAAAGGAGGTGGTTGAACATCAAGCGGAGGTTACTCCACAATATGTGGATCAAAATGAACCATCTCAAGTAGCATAGGAGCTACGTAGGTTTGGAAGAGTATGTCATGAGCCCAAGAGATATGGTTTTCTCCTGACTCAGCATGGCAACGTATTGGTCTACCAAGACAATGAACCCAGGACCTACGATGACGCTATATTGGATCTAGATTCCATTAAATGGCTTAAAGCCATGAAATTTGAAACAGACTCTATGTACTAGAACCAAGTATGGTCTTTGGTAGATCCACCTGTAGTGTAAAACCCATAGGGTGTAAATAGGTCTTCAAGAAGAAAACTAACATGGATGAAAATGTGCATACCTATACGACACAATTGGTTGCCAAATGTTTCAAATAAATTCATGGCATTGACTATGAAGAAACTTTTTTGCCAATTGCCATGATTATGTCTATCCGGATTATGCTTGCGATTGCTGCATATCACGACTATGAGATTTGGCAAATGGATGTCAAAACAGTTTTCTTGAATGAAAACCTTTAAGAGGATGTGTATATGACACAACCTGATGGTTTCGTTCTTGATGAACAAAATGATAAGATATGCAAGTTGTAGAGGTCCATTAATGGACTCAAGCAAGCTTCAAGGAGCTAGAACATTCGTATTGATAAAGCTGTAAAAGACTTCGGTTTCATCAAGAACAAAGATGAGCTCTACGTTTACAAGAAAGTAAGTGGGAGTGCAGTGGCATTCTTGGTGTTGTATGTCGACGACATACTTCTCATTGGGAATAATATACCGAACTTGCAGTTGGTAAAGACTTGGTTATCCAAGTGCTTCTCTATGAAGGGGTTAGGAAAAGTAGTCTACATCCTCAGAATAAAGATCTACCATGATAGATCGCATAGGTTGCTTGGCCTAAGTCAGAGTATGTATATAGACAAGGTATTGAAGAGATTCAATATGGAAGAATCCAAGAAGGGATTTCTTCTGATGTCACATGGTGTCTATCTCTCTAAGGATATGTGTCCCGAAACATATAATAAGAGAGATAGAATAAAGAGGATCCCATATGCATCAGCAATTGGATTCATCATGTATGCCATGTTATATACTCAAGTTAATGTCTCATGTGCATTAAATACTTGTAGTAGATATCAATTCGATCCAGGTAAGCGACACTGGATAGTTGTCAAGAACATCCTTAAGTACCTGAAAAGGACTAAGAATATGTTTTTGGTTTATGAAGGAGAAGATGAGCTTACTGTAAGAGGATATAGTGATGCTAGTTTCCAAACGGATAAAGATGATTATTGCTCGCAGTCTGGGTTTGTATTTTGTCTCAATGGAGTTGCACTGAGCTGGAAGAGCTCCAAGCAAAGCACTGTAGCAGACTCTACAATGGAGGCTGAGTATATCATATTATCCGATACGGCCAAAGAGGCGGTTTGGATTAAGAAGTTGGTCACTAAACTTGGTGTGGTTTTCACAATTGTTGATCCAATAGATGTGTATTGCGAAAACAATAGAGCAATAGCTCTAGCAAATGAACCATGGTCGCACCAGAAGTCTAGACACATACTCAGGCGATTTTATCTCATCAAAGAAATGGTTGAGAGGAAAGATATGCAAATTTGCAAAGTACATACTGATGACAATCTCGCAGATCCACTAACTAAGCCTTTGTTGCAGCAGAAGCATGACAAGCACTTGAGGTCATTTGATATTAAATATATGAATGATTGGCTATAATGCAAGTAAGAGATTGTTAGAGTAGGTGCCCTAGAGCCAATCCATTTTGTAAATGTCGGCTCTTGTAATAATGTTTATAATTAATAAAGGCATTTTCTACATTATGTAATTCGTATTTAATATAATGTATGTCTTTAGAATGGTAAAACCATGAGGAGGGTATTGAGTGCTTCAAATCTCGATAGTGAGGACTCTATGATCATATATGGTGGCTATTTTTAGAAACGTCTGTAACCCCAATATTATTTTGACTAAGGACATAAATAATACGATAAGACTATTATAGTGTTGAACATCTCTGTCAAAAGATAGTGACAGATCTCACTTGTTGAAGGATTAGCGACGGACTTGAAAAGAAAATAAACGAAAATGAATGAATTGAGAGAGAGAGAAGAAAGACTCTGTTTCTTGTTCTATTATTAAAACAATGAGTTAATACAATATTAGTTACAGAAGACATTATATAGTCTGATACAAAAACACACAAAACGCACCGTGTGGTGACAATTTTATTTCTTTACAAAAACAACCCTACTTAACTTCTAATCTTTATAGAAACAACCCTGCTTCTTATGCTTGTTTCCAACATCTTCCGGTAAGCCAAAGCCTCTGAACTAACTCAGCTGAACTTTCTTTGATCAATATCTTCCCGTAAGCCAAAGCTCCTCATGAGGTGTCTCAAAACATGAGGACTGCATAAACATCCTATTCCAATTTTCAAACCATATCATAGACATATTTCCTGCTGCAGAGATTTCAAGCCATATCTAATATTGCAAACTTCTACTATATCACAAACATGGAAACTGCAGAAACACTGCAAACTTCAACTACATTAACAACAAATCTCCTACTGCAAACTTCTACTATATCACAAACATGGAAACTGCAGAAACACTGCAAACTTCAACTGTGCAAACTTCAACTGCATTAACAACAAATCTCCTACTGCAAGCTTCTACTATATCACAAACATGGAAACTGCAGAAACTTCAACTGCATTAACACCAAATCTCCTACTGCAAACTTCTATTATATCACAAACATGGAAACTGCAGAAAACACTGCAAACACTGCAAACTTCAACTGCATTGCAAGCAAAAATACTTCTATGAGAACTGCACATATTTCTTGCTGCACTTTCAAAAAAAACTTCTACACACACTGCAAACTATATCACAACCATGAGAACTGCACATATTTCCTGCTGCACTTTCAAAAAACTTCTACACACACTTCAAACTATATCACAACCATGAGAACTGCAGAAACCTTTTGCTGCATTTTTCAAACCAATATTCTCCCAAAAACATTCCAAATTTCAAACTTAATCAAACAACACATTCAGCAAACTTTTTCTGCACAAACTAACTTCAACTGCATTTCAAACAAAAACTTCTGCTCTATAACACTACAAGCTTCAACTGCAGTAGAAGCAAAATACTTCTACACATACTGCAAAATTTTTCTACATACTGCAAAATTCTATAGCTCCTACTGCATTACAATCAAACAAAATCAGCAAATTTCTAACTTCTTCAGAAGTGAACTCTAACTGCTACATGAGCAAAATTTCTATTTCATCACAAACTATATCTCCTGGTTGCTGTGATCACTTTGTTACAAATTCAGATGTGACAGTTAGCTTATCCCTTAGCATAGCAAAACGTGAACAAGAGAGAGCTTTGGTTAGAACATCAGCTATCTGATATTCAGATGAAACATACTGCACATTTAACAGTTGTCGTGTAACTAATTCCCTAACAAAATGCACATCAATTTCAATGTGCTTTGTTCGGGCATGAAAAACAGGATTGGAGGATAATGCCCTAGCACTCATGTTGTCACACCATATGACAGGAGTGTTATTTATGTGAATGACAAGTTCCTTGAATAGGTTCTGAATCCATACAAGTTCAGTGGCTGTTTGACTCAGAGATCTGTATTCAGCTTCTGTAGATGATAAGGACACTACCTTTTATTTTCTAGATGACCATTGGACCAAGTTGCCTCCAAGAAAACAGTGTACCCACTGGTGGATCTCCTATCGCTTTCATCTCCACCTTCCCAATCAAGATCTGAAAATGCTTCTAAAGTAAAAGGCTGCTTCTTTGTAAAGAGAATGCCATGCTGCATTGTTCCCTTAACATATCGGAGAATTCTTTTACATGCTGTCAAGTGAGCTTCAGTGGGCTGCTGCAAGAACTGGTTGAGCTTGTTTACAACAAAGGCCAAATCTGGCCGAGAGAGTGTTAGATACTAAAGGCCACCAATGACACTTCTGTACAATGTGGGCTGATCAAACACCTTACTATCTTCCTTTCCAAGTCGAAGACCAGTAGCCATGGGGGTGGAGCAAGGCTTTGAGTCTACCATTCCTACCTTTAAGAGCAGATCATGTGCATATTTAGTCTGGGACAGTAGTAATTCAGACTCATTTCTCTTTACCTCAAAACCCAAGAAGTACTGCACTGTCCCAATAGTTTTTAGGGCAAATTTGCTATTCAAGTCAGCAATCAAACTTGATATGAGCTGAGAATCATTCCCTGTTGCAAGGATATCATCTACATACACTAACAGATACATTAGCTTGAAATCCTTTTTGTAAAAAAATAAACTCACATCTGAAACAGAGTTTTCAAAGCCCCAATTAATCAATGTAGCTTTGAGTTTGTCAAACCAAGCTCTAGGGGCTTGTTTTAAGACATACAATGCTTTATGAAGTTTACAAACCTGCGCAGGATGACCCTTGGTTGCTGCAGCATCGTAATACCCTTCTTGAGGGAGGAAGCATAAAGATCAAGCTTTGAGAGCTCCCCATTCAGGAACGCATTATTAACATCCAACTGCTGGATTTCCCAATTTTGATGCACTGCATAGGATAACATTACTCTGATTGTGGCTGCTTTAACAACAGGAGAAAATGTATCAAAGTAATCTAAACCAGGTGTTTGTTGGAAGCCTTTAGCAACCAACCTAGCCTTATACTTCTGAAGTGTCCCATCAGAATTTAATTTTGTTCTAAACACCCATTTACACCCTACAACATTCATTCCTTCTTCATAAGGAACAATCTCCCATGTGTTATTGCTCATCAATGCCTGATATTCAGAGTCCATGGCTTGTTTCCACTCAGAGCTTAACAATGCTTCAGTAACTATTTTAGGTTCTAACTATTTTAGGTTCTGGAAGAATAGAAGTGTGTTTAACTTCAGCTTGATAAGCAATGGAACCAGGATTAGGATAAGCAGTTGACTTTGATCTGGTGACCATAGGGTGTGTGTTTAAAGATGAGGGATTGGGCAGTGGAAGAACTACTTCCAGGTTGATTCTAGGACATGGTAAATTTGATTCAAGAGAGGTTGAGTTTGGATTGATAGTTGATGTATCAAACCGCACCAGGTTGTACTGATGATACAGAAGCAAGATTAGGTGAACTAGCAGGTTTAACAGGTTCTGGAACGGGCAGAAATACATTCAGGTGTTACATCAGGTTGGGAATAATGTTCTGTAGGAGTAGAGTTGGATGAAACTGCAGGTGGAGTAGATTATATACAATTAGAAACACTTTGAGGTAGAATCCATTTACTAGTGGTGTTCAAACTAAATTCAACTAGAGATGTGCAGCTATTCAAAGTGAATGAACCAAAATCACTCTTGAATGGAAAATCTGTCTCATTGAACTTAACTTGCTTAACAACATACAATCTGCCAGTAGAGGCCAAACACAAATATCCTTTATGGGCAAGGCTATATCCAAGAAAAGCACACTTTTCAGTATGATAAGAGAGTTTGTGTCTATGATATGGCCTCAAGTAGGGATAACAACTACATCCAAAAACCTTCAATTCAGTGTAGTTAGGCTGTTGTTTAAATAAAACAGAATATAGTGAGGCAGATTTAAGAACTAAGGTGGGTAGTCTGTTTATCAGGTATGTAGCAGTACTAAAGGCTGCCCACCAATACTTTAATGGCATACCAGCATGTGCTAGAAGGGATAACCCAAATTCTGTAATAGTCCTATGCTTTCTCTCAACTTGCCCATTTTGTTGATGTGAATGTGGACATGGATGCCTAAACAGAATACCATTCTACTGTAAATAACCACTAAATGATCTATATTCACCTCCCCAATCAGTTTGTAGACCTTTTAGTTTATAACCTAATTGTTTTTTCCACAAAGCAATGAAATTGTACAAATGCTCCATAAGTTTCAGATTTGAATTTCAAGGGATAAATCCAAGTAAACCGGCTAAAGTCATCAAAAAATATGATATAATACTTGAATCCTTCCCTAGAATTGACTGGAGCTAGTCCCCAAAGATTAGAATACACTAACTCTAAAGGATCCTTGGCTCTAGAGTGAGAAATAGGAAATTGGCACTGTTGCAACTTACCAAACTGACATGCCTCACAAAAGAAACTTTTATTTTTGCTCAAGGAGTGTTTTACATTCAGTTTGTCCAAGATGACATGAAGTGTTCTAACATTGGGATGTCCTAGCCTTGCATGCCATAACATACACAAATCTGAATTTGTAAATTTATTCATAACAGTAGTAAACTGAACATCATTAGTAGAACACTTATTAACCATAGCTGTGATGGGAGTATTAAAGGTTTCTGAAACCTGACCAGCAGTAGGGAGAGACGAAATTGAACTTGATGACTGATGAACCAGTGGGCTGACAAACTGTGGCAGTTCAAGCTGGTACAATCCATCCTTTACTGCACCTTGAAGAAGAACAGCTTTACTACACTTATCCTTTATCAAACAATGGTCAAAATGAAACTCCACTATGACACTGTTATCTTTAGTGATTTGGGAAATACTTAGTAAGTTCTTTGCAATGTTGGGAACACATAGTATATTCTTAAGATGAATCAATCTAGATGTGTCATAAGACGGTACCAGCATCATACCTGTATGAGTAATAGGGATGGATTCCCTATTCCCAAATTGCACCTTTGAGCTTCCTGAGTGAGCAGTTTTGAACACCAAGTTGGAACCATCTGCAGTCATGTGATTGGAGGCTCCAAAGTCCATATACCAAGACTGATCTTGCAGAGTTTGTAGAGAGGCCACTGCTTGATAACAGGTTTGCTGAAGATTGAGGTGCTTCATTGGTAGCCATTTTGGGTGTAAGATTGATAGACTGACCAGTATTAGTTGAGGGACCAGGACAGTATTGTGGATATTGTACTGACTGAAAGTTTGCAGAAGGTGGTGCATTTGACTTAGACATAAGAGGAGTGGAATAATCATGAAACTCTGTAAAGTTGTTGTGAAAAGCATTGGCAGAATGTTGTGTGTAGTGTCGAGGTTGTGTGTAATTTGCTGCAATTAAGGCTTGTGCAGGTTCAGTATTGTGTTGCAGTGACAGTTGAGGAATGACCTGTTGGATTGTACAGTGATTAGGCTGCATCTGAGAGCTAAATGAATTGGCAGCAAAACCTTGATACTCTTGATCAAATCGGTGGTAACATTGGATAGCAGAGTGGCCTGATTTACCACACACTTGGCATACTAGTCTCGGCTTGAAGTAACTTCTACCTCTGCCTCTGCCTCTTGCCAAGTTGTTTTGAAACTGAAAGTGTCCAGCAGTGTTGTGTATTTGGTGAGTAACCAGTTCTTCCATAACTTGCTCCTTGATAATTGCTCTGTCGAGAATCAAAACTGCTTGCTACAGGATATACTAACCCAGGCATTGGACCAGAGTTTGTAACATTAAGATTGGGGCTGTGTGAGTGTCCATGACTACCAGCTTGACCATGAAATGGTACAAGCATTCTTTGACCAGACGAGTTAGTAAGAGGATTAGAGTAGTTGGTGGTATTTTCTTGCTTGGAAGCAAACAGGGCAGAGTTTAAGTGCTCATGAAAATTTGTCAGAGCCGAGTGTTGTCTTTCCAGTCTCATTTCATGCTTGTGAAGCATGAATTGAGCTTGTTGAATAGTTGCATTGCTACTATTATGTCAGATTTACCACAACAGTGTCGTACCCTGGTCCTAGACCATCCAGTATATACAAGAGCAACTCTTCTTCTCCAATAATAACACCACTTGCTACTAACTCATCCCCTAATTCCTTCATTTTCAGGACATACTCATTAATGCTTAAAGAGTCCTTTTTTGTGGTCTGCAACATATTTCTTAAGTGAAGTGTTCTAGCCTTGAAATTGGATTGAAAATGCAATTCTAGTGTGTTCCATATTTCATACGCACTGATACACTTAGCAACGTGTCTGAACATGGATTCAGAGATTGACGAAAACAACCAACTAACTAAAAATTGATCTGTTCTTTTCCAGTTAAGGTACTTAGGGTTTTGTTTCTTCACTAATTCATCAGAATCAATGCGCTTTTCAAAAAGGAACATGGATGGACAAATACTCTCACCAATGATAAAGCTTTTGAGACCGTGTGAAGCTAACGCTGGAAAAACTTGTGACTTCCAGTGACTGTAATTCTTCTCCACGAGTTTTACTGATATGGTAGGAAGTGTAGAGTGAGCAACTGAGTTGTTTGCGTTTGCATTTTCAGCTAACTCAACTTCAGATTTTAACGAAACATCTGAGGAATCAAGGTTCAAAGCCGTTGCGCTGGTCTACAGCTCTGACACCATGAAGGATTAGCGATGGACTTGAAAAGAAAATAAACGAAAATGAATGAATTGAGAGAGAAAGAAGAAAGACTTTGTTTCTTGTTTTATTATTAAAACAATGAGTTAATACAATATTAGTTACAGAAGACATTATATAGTCTGATACAAAAACACACAAAACGCACCGTGTGGTGACAATTTTATTTCTTTACAAAAACAACGCTACTTAACTTCTAATCTTTGCAGAAACAACCCTGCTTCTTATACTTGTTTTCAATACTTGTCAAGGTTGTTTGTCGACAACTTGGTATAACACATGGGTACTTGTCATAGTCGAATCACTAGACATACCCACTAGAGGATTCTACACAGATGGTAACCCCAATGTTTGTAAAATAAATCCTTTAACGAATAGTGGTGCATGTGATCCTTAGACTTAAGATCACCTGAGTGTTTTGTGCACCAAATGGTGTAGTTTGACATTAGCCTAATGTAGTTCTATTTAGAGCTATCAGAACAGTAGTGATTGGCTGCATCAAAAAGTGTATCAAGACTATAGTGGATTAACAGAGGATCAAAATTTTAACTTCACTATTCAATAGATAATTGGAGAGAGTGGTTTAGACTCTTGCCGGCGACACCTATTGTGGATAGAGGACCTCATAATTGTTGACGACGAATGGGCTAGGTCTTGCGGTGAAGAAATTGATTAAAGGTACCAAGAATTATCTTAGAATTAGGATTCTTTTTTATTTTAAAAACCATAAATCAATAATTATTTTTTATAATTATAAAAATACCCTTTAGCTTCTGTTAACTTTAGGAATTTCTTTCTTTCTTTCCTGGTTTTGAAAAAGGTTGGATTTTTGTTCATTTTTCCTTTTAATTTGGAATTTTTACTTAAATTCCTTTTTTATAAGATAAGATAAAGTATTAAAAAGGTACATTATTTGGTTAGATAGGTTGGAATCAGTAGAAAAAGATATCATATTATATATCCCCAACATGGACAAAATATTTGAATTATTGTTGCAGAAAAAGAATCATCTTTTTTTAAATATAAACTTCATTTTGTGAATTGCAAGTGGATTTATTTTTCTATGCATGAAATTATATGGTCCAATAAACCAATATTACTTGCATTTGAATTTCTTACTATATGCAAGTTTTGCAGATTGTCATTTTGATGAGACAATATTTCCTCATTTAAGGGGAAAGGCAAAGCCTCCTAAAGTAAGGCCTGAACTTTCTTAGAAAGTGAATTCTATGTCCCATTTAGATTCTTGCACATCTCAATCGAAAATTGAACTGCAAAGAATAACATATTTGCAAAATGTTGCCAACCAAATGCCTGATGCATTTACAAATGCAACAAAAATAACGAGATCATATATTCCTTATGTCAATACACCAGCAAAGATTCATGTTACCAATGAAAAATCCACGTGGGAAACAATCGATTCATCTATTATATGCCAGAAATGTGGTAGGTCTGTTGGAGCCAAGGATACTGTTCTTAGAAGACGAAAGGCATAAAATCAAATAGGTGCCACTATTGACAATATTGGAATAATTGGCAGTTCCACATCTTCTAAACTAACTCAAGAAGAGTTAACAATCCCTAAAATGACACAAGCCCCTAAAGAGAAAACAAACCCTTGAAGGAATACAAGAAAATAGAAATGAAGAAATCTCTATGAACTATGCTCATAGCAAAAAAATGTAAAATTGTGAGACAACGATTGTCAATAACATATTCTCATACACAGTAGCTACTAAAATTATGAATGATGAGTTTGAGCCACGCTAAGTCGATGAATGTCGAAAAAGACATGATTGGCCAAAATGGGAAGAGGCTATTCAAGCAGAATTAACCTCCTTAGCAAAACATAATGTATTTGGACCTGTAGTCTAAACACCTAAGAAAGTGAAACCTGTAAGGTACAATTGCGTATTCACAAGAAAACGGAATGAGGAAAATGAGATTGCTAGAGATAAGGCTAGACTAGTGGCTCAAGGTTTCTTATAGAGACACGGGATTGACTTTGATGAGATGTATTCACCAGTGATGGATGTGATCACATTTTGATACTTGATTAGTTTATTAGTCTAAAAAAGACCTGATATGCATCTCATGGATGTTATCACTGCGTATTTGCATAGTGCACTGGATACTGATATCTATATGAAAACCCCTAAAGGATTCAAAGTGCCAAAAGCAAATAAAAGGAACATGTATTCAATAAAATTGCAAAGATTGTTATAATGGTTGAAACAATCAAGACGAATGTGGTATAATCATCTTAATGAATATTTGATGAAGGAAGGATACATCAATAATCTTATATGCCCATGTGTTTTTATAAAAAAAGTCAGAATTAGGATTTGCAATTATGGTAGTATATATCGATGACATGAACCTAATTGAGACTCTTGAGAGCTCACAAAAGCTACTGAATACTTAAAAAGAGAATTTGAAATAAAGGATCTAGGGAAAACAAAGTATTGTCTAGGCCTAGGGATCGAGCATTGTTCATATGGAATTTTGCTCCATCAATCAAATTATACTAAAAAGATCCTTAAGCAATTTAATATGGATAAATCTCACACCTTGAGTACCCCAATGGTAGTTCGATCTCTTGATCCTAAAAATGATGCATTTCGTCCTAAAGAAGATGATGAAAAGATACTTGTTGGTCATGAAGTATCGTATCTAAATGCAATAGGCGCATTATTATATTTGACACAATATATGAGACTAAACATAGCATTTGCAGTGAAGCTGTTTGCAAGATTTAGCTCTTCACCAACTCGACGACATTGGAATGGGATTAAACATGTCTTTCGTGATCTCAATGGAACAAAAAATTTGGGATTATTTTATCCAAGGAAATTTGTTAATGATCCTAAATTAGTTGGCTATACAAATTCTGAGTACCTTTCTGATCCTTACAAAGCCCGCACGCAGACGAGATATGTTTTCACTTACAGTAGTACTACAATATCATGGCGCTCCACAAAACAAACATTGGCTGCCACTTCCTCCAATCACTCAAAGATTCTTGCGCTTCATGTAGCTAGTCAAGAATGTGTATTGTTAAAATGTATCATCCATCATATTGAAAGTACATGCAAATTGCCACGTACCTCAGATGCTTCCACAATTATCAATGAAGAAAATGCAAAATGTGTTGCCCAAGTGAGGGGAGAATATATTAAAGGAGGCAGAACCAAGCATATTTCACCGAAGTTCTTTTACAGTCATGAACTCCAACAAAATCGAGACACTGATGTCAAACAAACACGCTTTAGTGACAATCTTATTCACTAAGGCCTTACCGACATAACATTTGAAAAGTTAGTATATAGCATTGGTATGCAACGGCTCAATAAGTTACTAAATTAATTCTGCCATCATGAGGGGGAGCATTGATCCAGACAATCATCGATTAGGGGGAGTTTTCAGAAAAAGTTTATTGTATTGGACAGATGTGCATTATATTTTTTTTTTTCCCTGATTAGGTTTTGTCCCACTGGGTTTCTCAACAAGGTTTTTAATGAGATAGTATGAAGCACGTCCAACTTCATGTTACAGTTTCATTATACAGTTGTATTTCTTTTTCTTTTTTTTTTAGTTAGGTTTTTTCCCATTGGGTTTTTCTTGAGTAAGGTTAAATATAATTATCTGTAAATTAATAGTGGAGGTCTAAGGGGGAGTGTTGTAAAATAATGTGGACCTCCAGCGCCTTGAGCTTTGACATGGTGGGGCGGTCAAAAGGGGGAGGAGTGTTTTCTATAAATACCACTCCCCTTCGTTCTAAATAAATGCAAAAATTTGAGAAGTTTAATAACGTATCAATTAAGTCCCATAGCTCTCAATTCTCTTGCTTTATTCCTTCTCTCTCTTATTTGTTAATTTATTCCTTTATTTGAGTTAATTAGTATAAAAAAATTCTCCATAATTTAGAATCATAAAGTGATTGTTTTAAATTATAATTTAATTGTATTAGATATAATTTTTTTTTATCATATAAAAAACTGATTTAAAAATACAAAAAGCCCCTAGAAAATACTAAAACCAAAAAAAGAACCTGATAATAATGATTAATCAATAATAATTTGTTAATTTTCAAATTTTCAAATTAAAATAATTGACGTTTTGAGCTTATCCTATCGGCCATATATCATCGCCGACAACCACCGTTGGTAATTAATTATATTTAATATTAATATATCATAATTTTTTTAATATAATTTTAAGGTTATTTGACATTACATTTTGAAGTGATTATAATTTCAAAACAAACAATAATGATGCAAATCCACTTTGGAGGTAGCAGGCGACGGTAGCTGCTAGAACAAGGACCATCAAACTACATTTTCTGGAAGAGTATCACTGTATCAGTACAGCAACAGCAACGGCTAGCAAAGCAAGTAAGCAACATGACTTATCTCAAAATTATTTTCTACTTATCTCTTGAGATCCTTGGCTCGAATAAAAAAAACCAGAAAGTGTAAAACTTTCCAGAGAAACAAACAGAAATTTTGAAAGAAGATGGAATTTTCCAGAAGTGAAACTTTTAAGCAAATACTTTGAATATGAACTTAAAAGAACAGAGTTTCAACCTCCTCTCTGCTTAGTTGATACTAACCCTTGATCTTGTTCTCAATTCCTCAACAATCTTATACCATCTTTTTAGCTTCAGGAAAAATGCTGGAATAGTCAACTCGAATAAGAGGGTATATTGCGAATTCATAAACGAGAGAGGCACTATAGGTAATCCAACCACTAAAGAAAGTATCCAGTTTGAGTTTCTTGCGCGAAACACCAGATAAAGAGTGGCACTAAACGCTACCATCAGAGATGCCATAGAGTAGAGCAACATAACATAACACAGCATTAACTGTCTGGGCAGGACAAAAAGAAAATCTTCTTCTCCATAGCGTGAAGTGATGATGGATACGAATATCATGATGGAACCAATTGATGTGAAAAAAGAGAACGAATTTGAAATACTAAAGATTGTGAAGGCTGTCTGTTCGTACAAATTTGGGTGGCCATCATTGTCGTAATCACCAGGTATAGTGATTGCTGCTGCAAATACTATTGTGGCAATGATTGCTGCTGCAAATGAGCATGAATTTGCTGCATCTTTTATCCATTTCTCAACTTCGATTTTGAGTTCTTTACGTTCCTCAATGAATACCATTTTTGGAGTTTTTCCTTCAGAATTGAAATCCATTCTATAGTCAAGCGGCACCATTTTCTCTACTTTCTGCATTTAGATAAAATTTATAACCACATCAATATATAGGAAGAGTGAACTTATAGTCAGAGATTCAGAGCAGACTTCTAAAACCGTCTTATACCATTTTATACTTGATGTACAGCAATAGAAAGACAACATTATATTCAATAAATTAGCTCAAATTTAATAGGCAAATATGAAAATAAAGTAAATAAAACTCATATTGTTAAATTAAATTTATCTTCTTAGGTTGGGAAAAGCAATTCATAATATAAGATTACTAAATAATAAAGTAATGTTTACATCAAAAGTCTTACCTTAAACCACTCTAACTCAGACTGCATCTCCAGAGCTGCACTAGAAAGCTGATTTGCTTTTCTTTGGGGTTTTCCAGCTAAGTGCAAGATATTGTTCTTGTCAATGTCTCGAGACTCTAATAACATATGTTTATAACCACTCCTACCACCTATGAGGCGTAATACCTTCTTTTGACGATTCATAACTGCCAAATGGAGTATATTGTGATTATTTTCATTTGTAAACCAAATTGCATCAGGATATGATTCTAAAATCTCTTGCAGAACTTCGCAAACCCCCAACTCTGCCGCTAGAAGGAAGGGTCCTTTCAGTATCGAGGAATGATCTGAACTCTTTGCAATTTCTGTGCACAAGAGTTTGACAAGTTGGAGTGCTTGGTGCTGCGTCGACTCTGTCTCTCGTTTTTCTTTTATATAGTCAAGTAAAATATCGTAAGTTAATTAGAAGAAAACAGTTTATTAAAGTCCTAAAAAATATGAATTCACTTATAACTCAACCAATCACAAAAAATGATTAATTAACCTGAATTATTTAAAAATGAGTAAAACTGTCATATTCTCCCAATTAATTTAAATTAAACCTAAAGTAAGAGGCATTAGCCGATCTATTAAATTGACAGAAAAACCATGTTTTCTAAAAAGAAAAAAAAAAGTACAAATGTGCAATTCTTAAATCAATTTACATATAGTATATTATATTAATATAAAGTAAGTCATTAAAAAAGCTCTACTAAATCGTAAAATTCTTCTCTTGTCCATGTGAAAACATATAAATATATTCATCCGCAGAATATTGTTTATTAATATTATGATGAGCAAAGGGAAATTTCCTATCCCACAACAGAAATTGAAAAAAAAAAAAAAAAAAAAAAACAAACAAACAAACAAACCAACATAATTTACAGAACAAATAACATGGATATTCATGAGTTATTGGATTATAGAAGATTAGTAACTATATATGAAATATGTACTCATGCTTGAAGAACTGATAAAACTTTGGCATTTTAAATATTATTATTGATGCTTATAATTTTCTAAGATTAGAATAATAATCGAGGGTCAACTTAAATATTATAAATAAAGATCAATTAAATATAGTATTACAAATAAAAATAATCCATGTCGCATATTAATTGATATTTATACAAATAAATAAAGCTTCGACACGTCTTGAAATCTTATAATTCATTAGAAAAAAATATTAAGGCAATTTTATGTTTTTTTTTTTTTTTTTTTTCCTAGTATCTAGTATTACATAATCTTGAATAAATTTAAAAAGGTGTTGCATTGATGTTTCTTAAAAAGGTGTTAGACATATAACTTAAGAATAAATTTAATTAACATGATTTTTTTATGTTTCAAGAAAGAGATATTGTCCTATATACATATTTAGTTATAAAATCACATGATTTACTCTAATTGTCTCTAATAAAAAATTATAAAGACAAAAATAACCAAAATGCGGTTAGACTATCAAGTCTAACACCAGCTAGCAATTCTTAGAAGATTGGTATTTATAAAATATATACTCACGCTCATCAGATATATAATCTTTGAAGAATTGCAAAAACATTCCCTTTGTTTGTCGTCCACTCCGAAATGCCGATGGCTTTTGTACTATTGTACTCAAAACATACTCACCAGTAGGTAACTGCTTTGTAGCTAAATTTCCATGTATTTGAAGCACTTTTAGTGCCAAGCCTGAGACGTATTGATGGGCAAGAAAAAATGGATTAAAATATGCATCAATATCGTAAATACTTGGAAGTTATCTCATTCAAATATAGTCGGTACTCCGTAGTAATACTTAGTAGCAAATGAAAGAATAACTTACCATAAAAGCCAGCAATTATAAGCGAATTTAGGAAATAAACGCCAGAGTCATCACTAAAACCTGTTAAATCTGCATAATCGAAGTAACTGTTGTTGAAAGGCAATAAAAATTCAATCATCTGCTTTTGGCCATGTCGAGCTGCCTCAGTCAAAGGTATTCTTTTAGAATAGTTTGAATGTTGAATTAAAGTTATATATTTATTTTTCTTTAATATCATGGAGGCTGCTTGGACATTTCCAACAATTGCAGCAACGGAAAGAATCGTGTTGCCCTCTTTATTTCTCTGTGCCAGTAGGTCATCATCCATTGACATCTTATCCAATAGATACTTGACAATATCATTTGCCTTGCATGTCGCAACAGCTACATGAAGAGCTGTGTCCCAGTTTACGGTGATCCTAGCTTTTAGTGCCTCTTCATTATCTTCATTATCAGGACAGATCTGTTGTACAGTTTCCAGATTGCCTTCGAGTATAGCTTTATATAGCCGCAAGTATTTCTCGCATTCCTCTTCAATTTTTTCTGCAATAAAAGCAAACAGAAAGTTTTCATATTTTAAATTGGTTGGTTGGATTATATTTTTACTTCTGAAAATTTATTATAATTTCGAACTACTCACTCTTATCCTCATCTGATAATATGGTAGGCTGTGATGAAGAAGAAGCGATTAGTTGTAATGAAGAAAAGGTGATAAATTTTGATGAAGAAGAGATATTGTAGTTTGACAGCGTATACCTGAGGATCGCCTTGGAACTTTTCTTTCAAAGTGTCCCACGCTTCTTTCGCCGTCCTAGCTCGATAAATTCTTGAAAAAATGTTATCATCCACAGTTTGTTTAAGGACGAAAAGTGCTGCAGCATCTTTCTTCTTACTTTCTTTGGTGTGCTCTGGAATAGAGATTCCATCATTAACAATGTCCCATAAGTCTTGGGACATAAAATATGTCTCCATCTTACTCCTCCAAATATCATATTTTCCCCCCTTAAAAATGGGGACAGGAAGAACAAGTGGATCTGAATTTGCTTCGGCCATGAGGAGGGATTGAAGGTTTAGTGTACTAGACCCTCCTGCCCATGTGTATATATATATATATATTGTCAAGGGATCTTTTAGTAATAATAGGGAGAGCATGTGTGAACTATTGGCAACGGAGAAGGATAAGTTCCAGGCTAGTTATTACAATAATTTATAAATGGAATGCAAAAAAAGATGATAATCAAATATTAAATTAAGCCACCCCTCTAACTTCTATTGTTGACCTTATTTAACCCATCACTATATGCTTGCGATAAAATTAGGAGAAAATGCTTTCAAAACGATTTAATTAAACCTTTTTTAGTAGACAATATGATTGAAAATATAATCTTTGGATGGATCTATTTTGAGATGACATTATTTTTGTTTTATCAAATATGTTGACTCTATTATTGAAGTTTACAATCGCATTAAAGAGCTGAAATTAGTCAGCTTATTAACATAATACTAAAAACCTATCATAGAGTAACCACTACGAGTTTAATTTGTTACTATTTCTTACCAGGGTAGCAGGATTGTCCAAGAAAATGAAAGAAGTTATTAAGATTTGCCTATTAATTTAATGTTTAAGAAAGGACAAAATGCTTATAGTTATTTAAAATACATCATGGGATTCGTAGTACACAGACTCAGGATTTAGCATTTCCTTCTCTTTTTTTTTTTTTTTTCATTTTTTATTTCGCTTTTTGAGTGGTACACAGACTTGCACGTTGCTGGCAAGTTCTTTCAATCAGTATACATTGACAAGAACCCATTAATCCCTATGTACTAGTGTTCTTTCAATCATTTATTTCATTGCTCAATAAGCCTCGCTGGCGACTTCGGCTAATGGCCATTAAACTTTTTTTTTTTTTTTAATTTAAAAAAATAGAGGAAAAATAAGAAATTTATGTGAAATATTTTTTGTGGATTTTATTTGCTTAAGGTTTAGTGATTTTTCAAAAGTTTTAACTAATTATTTGACAAACAATGACGGAGCCGTAAAAGCCCACCCTCGATAAAAATCCTTGGTCCACTACTGACGACAAGGGGGTATAAGTAAGTTTTGAAAGTTAAGGGTTATGGTGGTAAGGCGCCGGTGAGTCAAAAAATGGCATCGAAATCAATTTCTGCCGTCAGGAAAGTGGCGAAACAGCAAGAGGCGACAGCTTCTAACGCGTACCGTCTCCTGCTAAAATGCGCCGACGCAGTTTGCAGCCTTAAATTCATAATCACAATATCTTTATTGGCTGTTTTCAGGTGTAAGATAAGGCAAAACTTAATATTAATCACTTAGATACAAATTAATCTTATCTTCATATAAAATCCTAAAATATATATATATATATATATATATATATATATATATATATATATAATAAGTAAATAACTTCTTAAATGCATAAACAAATATGATACTTATTGTTCGTTTTTAATGATTACTATTAACATTTAATTACCAAAAAACAAAAAACATTTAATAAAGTTATTTTACATAATATATATATTAGACAAATATTTAAATAATACATCATATAATTTTTTATTAAATAAAATTTTATATAATATAAATATTGAAATAAATATGTTCAATAAGTATTATGGTGAATCACTTTTGCTTGATCATTCGAGAACCTAATTTGCTGATTAAAATTCAAAGCTACTGGATTTTCATTGTAGGGAACGTAATTTTCATATAAACATATTGCTTACATGAATAAAATAGTATACATTTCAGTATGTCTTGTAGTCCATTTTTTCTTCACATCACATTCATATTATCTTTTTTATTTGTTATGATCGATGGGATATGACAAAATTTCATATATCAGTTAAATAAAAATATAATCTTAAAATGAATTGTATGGATATATATTAGAATCATAAAAATATTTTAAATAATATATATTAGAATATATTATTATTATTATTATCGAAATTTTTCCATATTGAAAATTGTAAAAAATTATCCTTTAGTATTTATGAGCCCAATAAATAGAAATCCCAACTTAAAAAATAAAGAACAACTACCTTGGTACAATTAGTAAATTAGATCATAAATAGTTCTGACAAGATTTAACATGCATGATAAATATGTTGATAATAAATAAAGAAAAACTACCTTGGTACAATTAGTAAATTAGATATTAAATAGTTCTGAGAAATTAACATGCATGATAAATGTTGGTAATAAATAAAGAACAACTACCTTAGTACAATTAGTAATTAGATATAAATAGTTCTGAGATCAATCATGAGTTGCCTACGTCCTATACACAATAACTCAAGCGATGGATGTAATTAATGTTACCTCCTCCAACTACCGTCTGGTCTATTTATGGATGGAATTAATTACTGATGTTACAAAGTTGGTGCATACACTGAGTCAAGATTAGTTACTTTGCCACTACCAAATTAGCTATTAATCACCTACTTTAATTGAAGTTTTTCTCTTAGGTACTGTAATCTTACTTCCATTTTATTTATGTATCTTCATTTATTGTTGATATATTATATTTTAATGAATGTATATAGATCAACAAATATTAAAATAGGGTATATTAAATATTAAAAGGTGTTGGTGAGCATGAAAAATGTTGATAATAAATAAGAGTAAACGAATTTTTCCCATCCAAGGTTTGCCTTAGTGACACTTTTACACCCAAAAAATTTCAAAACACCACTTTTCCACCCATAGGCTGGATCCGTTAATGCTTTTCCTTTGCTTTCTGGATCTTCAAAACCCTTTTCACAATCTTTTGCTCTTCCAGCAAGAAAGCTCAAATCATCCTATCCAATGTTTCCAACAGCAAAGAAAAATCAATTAAATTTGCTATTTATCACATATAACCAGTGGATAGAAAACAACAAAAACTCAAACTTCCATTTTTCTAGTAAATATTCAACTGGGTTGTTTAGTTTTCACTTCAATAATGATTAGTTAAGTGAAACTTATTCTGGAGCTGTTGTTAGGGAGAGGTACTGCTGTACGATCCATTTTATGCAATGTACCTGTTTATCAGAAACGAGAGACTCCTGTGACTTGTCTCTTGGATTTGAGGTGTGATATGATTTGATCAAGTTGATAAGAAAGGAGGGATGATCTGATCATAGTAGATAAGAAGGAAGGGTGGGATGGTGAGATTAGGATCAGCTCGGTGTCGGCCACCTGCTTTAGTGAACCCTGGGAGTTGTCGCCTTGTCGATCGTTTACCGAGGTGAAGCTTTTGAGGGAGAGAATTTTCTTTCTCCCTTTTTTTAACCTAAGTCAAGGACACGTGGCAACCATTCAACCAAGATTTATAATTTTAAGTTTTGAATGTTGCGGCTTAGCGTAAATGGGTCATTCTGCCCTTATTCATAACTGAGTTTTCACCATCTTTATCCTTTTTCAAAACGGAATTTACTAAGGGATCTGGTCTATGGGTGGAAAAATAGTATTTTAAAATTTTTTTGGATGAAAAAGTATTAAAATAAGGTATATTAAATATTAAAAGGTGTTGGTGAGCGTGATAAATGTTGATAATAAATAAATAACAAGTACATTGGTACAATTAATAATTAGAGAATAAATAGTTGCCTACGCTCTTATAATAACACAATAACTAAGTCAGTTGACGCATGCACTAGTTCATATTGAGCAAAAGATGAAGACAAGAAAGATGCTCATTTAAGGAAAGATGTTGAGCTGAAGATCAGGCAGATGAAGACAAGATAGATGCTTAGTTTAAGGGAAGATATTGAGATAAAGTCTTCATCTTTTGTATAGGCTGGTATGTGAATGTAAGACTGTAGAGTTAGCTTGGGTTATTTTGCAAAACTCAAAACTATTGTAAAAACGGTGCGTTTTTAGCGATCAACTAAAATACAACAACAGTCGCGCGCTTTTACACTTCTCAATTAATGAACTTTCCCAAATTCAGTTCGAAATCCTCTTCAAGTTTTCTCTGTACTCGTTTGTCTTGGTTTTCTTTATTTTCTTGGAATTTCTTGAGTTCAAGATTATTATATAGTTACTTTGCTAGTGCCAATAAGCTGTTAATCGTGTGATTCATTTCAATATGCATGGTTGATTGGTTTCCAACCAAACCTTTTCCCCCTATATAGTATCATCTCTTTAATTTCTTTGAAGTTTTTTCTTAGGCATTGTAATCTTACTTCCAGTTGATGTATCTATCTTCAATTATTGTTGGTGTTAGATTTATTTGATGTATCTTTCTTCATTAAATTAACAAAAACTGTTTCAATAACTTAAAGAGTAATTATTAATTTAATAGCTAAATCGTTTTAGGATGACAACTACCTTGGTTCAATCAGTAATTAGATAATAAATAAGTTTCGATTGTAAAATTAAAAGATCAGCTTGTACATATTTGAAATGTTACACTCTTTATCCTGAAATTTATATACAAATGATGGTAACTTTGTTTAGGATATGCCTTTATACGATGAACAAATAATAGGATAGTCTATTCTATATGCTGTTCAACCTAAATGGAAAATGCCGAAGACTTTTGCACAGTGGATAGTGAGGAGTCCAAGAAGTGATTTTTCCTTTGAAGTAGAAGTTGCTACCCAAGTTATGACAATAAGATTGTTTTCGAAATATATATATATTGTTGTAAACCAATACCAATCCTTCAACCTACAAGATTAGTCACAATACAAAACAGAAACTGCAAGAACAACGAACAATCACACAACACAAGATATACCGTGGTTCGTTTGTTCAATATAGAACAAGTTACATCCACGTTGAACTCCAGAATATGGAGCTCGCTGCACTAGTATTGATCACTTCAAAGATTACAATTTACAGATGAATCTTCTTCTCTGTCACCACAAAATCAAACACTCATTCACTTTTGTTAGACCAATCGTCACAGTCTAAAAATTAAACCTAAGTACCGTAGTTAGCGGTAAGCAGGATCGAATCCACAGGGAGCAAGACTAACAACCTAATGTATTTTAAGTAGCGAAAATGAAATTGACAATGGATTAATCAAACTAAATAGACTAAATGCAAATAATGAAATAGTGCAATTAAAACTAATGAAAACTTTATAATAAAAATGTTGCCGTTACGGTTTTGGTCCGACATGAGACCGACTCACACAATTCTTCTCCACCCTCTACGATCCCCTAAACCTACAAGGCAAGGTAAATCAATGAAATGGTTTCCCGACACTCTAGGTATAATCTATCCTTGTCTCACCCGATCACTCAAGTTCGATTGGTTAAAGCTATCATTGAACGTCGATAAACACTACAAGGCAATACCACTAGTTGGTACGCGATTAACAAATACAATCTGTCAACACGTAATATCCAATCAACCAACTTCACAATAAACGCAACAATAGTAGAAATTAAATTAAATCCAAACACAACTCAATTACAATCGATGCGAAGTAATGTAAGCAATATTCATCATTTAATTATTCCAAACCAAGGTTTATCATTCAGCAAGTTCTATGAAAATATTAAATCACAATGGACAACAATATTCGTCATAAATTATGCCCAAATCATATTAAAGTATCGAAATCAATCATGAAACGAAAACAAATATAATCCGAAACACAATACTACCAAATGTCCTATAATCGGGCTCATCCAACTAGTCGAGAGCTGATGAGGAGAGTCGTGGAGTCAATCCCGATCTCGCCTATGCCGTAACAGACAATCGGGAGCTTAGCCGCTCATGGTGGTGATGACGGAGGCCGAAATGGTGGAAACGGAGCTGACCATGGCGGAGAGGAGGTAACCGACAGCGATATGGTGCGAAAAAGGGGCGAAAACCACCAACGGACAGCCCGGAATACGAACAGCCGCGGTTCGCCGGAAAACGTTAATTTTCCGGCGGGTCTCCGGAAAACGGTGGCGGAAATGGGATCCGAAGGTACCAATGGAAAGCTCTGGTGATGGGGAGTTCAGATCAGGTCCTGGGGAGGTGAGAAGTCGCCGGAAATGAGCAAGATCTGGCCTGGAAGATGAAGAGGCGCGACGGCAAACCGCGGATTCCGGCGGTTTTCGCGGCAGCTGAAGCTAGGGAAGTGTAGATCCGGCTGTGGGGAAGTGAGATCTACCCTTGGGGAGCTGAAACGTCACCGGAAAATGGCCAAAACTGGCCGGGAAGACGAAGAGTCGCGGTGGAAGACGAAGCGTCGCGGCGTGGTGGTTCTCGGTGGTGGTTTGCCGTGGTGGTTTGCCGTGGCTTTGACGGGATGATGATCTGGGGTCGAGGAAGATGAAGCGTCGCCGGAGGTCGCCGGAAATGGAAGATGAAGGGTCGCCGGAAAAATGGAAGATGAACAGTCCCCCTGGCTGCGATCTGCGTTTTTTTCTTTTATAGCACATATTGCAAAATTTCAGTTTAGTCCCTACACAATTAAAAAGTGACAAAATCAGCCCCTTAAAACATGACATTTTACCCCCTAAACAGCATAAATGAGACAAAATCACCTTTAATCCATAAACCACAACCTAATATCAACTCATATATTTTCCAAAATCATTCCAAACACATTAGATTCATAAGAAAAAATATTAGGAAGCGATTTTCGTGAATAAATCATAAATTCTTTAATTGTCTCAATATACTTCAATTTAATCACAAATGGGGTATTTTTATCACCAAAATAGAGTCACTTTCATGACTCTAACAACTTTCCTGTATCCCGCAAATCCTCACAAACCCTAGAGTACTCTATACCCTTCAAGGAACCCCTGCCCTCAAACAATACTCTAGAAAGATTTACACAAAGAATAACTAGAATGAACGTGAAACCCTAACCTAGATGAAACGATTTTACAGAGAAAATGAAGCGAAGACCCTAAACTCGATCACTGCCAAATGCGTGAATAGTCCATTTTTATAATGTTGACTTCTGATTGAATTTGAGTTGTTGGATTCTCTTTAACTTTGATGGCGGTGATTCATTTGGAATAATAGACAAAACGACAGCGTTTTGTTACCTGATCTAAACGACGTCGCATGCTTCACTTATTTAACATATATATATATTTATTTGCTTTTAATTATCTTAGGATTAGACATGTGAAAAGGGTTGGTTTAGCACGACACAGCATGAGCCCAGCACAGCAGTTGATCCATACCTTTTGACAGGAAGCCATTCAATCTCTATCGAAAGGAGTATTATATACACAATCTGGCATTGCGTAGCCAAATCAAAGCCTGAATTGTTCTTATTTGCGTGTTTTGAAACTTGTATCATTTTTTCTCTTTTTCATAAAACTATATCCCCTAATTGATAATACCCCAGGTGAATAAAGTAAATTATTTATTTTTTGTGAGTTATCATCGTTAAAACATGACTAGTTTTAGTTTGTCATAAGTATAAAAATATTCTATTGGTGTTAGGACACCAAATTTGACTAGAATTAGAATTTAGCTTCAGAATCAAAGAATATACTTTCAATTAATATTTTAGAAAGAAATAATAAGACGGGTAAAAGTTTTTTTATATCTCTCTTGTGTTTGCTTGAGTTGGTGCCTCAAATTTTTATTTTATTCACTGTGTTCCCACATCAACTACCGTTTAAGCCATCTTTCCAACGTCTATTTCGTATATTATCACATTACTTATTCTATTGATTGCTCAAGAAACTCAAAAAACACACGGGCTTTATAGTTTTTTAATGAGTAACAACTTTGCATGTTTTGATCGTTTGATTTATTTTTAATCTTTAGTCATCAAATTATTTTAAAATACGTCAGTTTATATGAGACAATTTGTATATGAAGTATTAGCATTTTAGTAGTTGACGCTTCTAAATTCTAATACTTGGTGACAATATATAACATTTCTAGATCTCAGATTTCACAATTAAAAGACTTTTTTTTTTTTTTTTTTTTAAGAATCTAGACAGAGTGAGAGATAAGAGCATCTCCAAATGACTTTTTATATGATTAAAACTCTTTATTATAAAGAGTATATCCATAAAAATAAGAATTCAATAGATTCTTTATTTTTTAAATATAAATTAAAGAGTGAGTTTGACTCTCTACATTTAGAGAGTCAAATTTCATTCTCTATCTTAATTTTATTTAATAAATTACAAGTTTTTATATATTTTATTATTAATTATCTCTCCTACTAAGTCTTTCTCTTATTTATTAAGTGTAATTTAAAGAGTTCATTGAATTTGAATACAAATTTTATTCTTTATTTATGTAAAATATGCTCTTTAAAATGAAGAGCATATTCAGAGATATTTTAAGAATTCAAAAGAAAGACAGAAAATCAGAATTAAGGGCTGTTTAATTTTATCACATAAAACATAATTAAAGACCTTTAGGTTATGACTTCACATAAATATGTAGGAGAAAATCACGGAAAGAAATTTGTGTAGTTCTACGATGTCATCTGCAAGATTTAGAAGTCTTCTTTATTAATTATATAATTTCTATACCACATATGTGAACATTTGGTTTTTTTATTGTGCTTTGATTTTCATAATAATATTATAATATACTATATATATTTTTTAAGATCTTGATCCACTAGTGTCACGTGTCTTTTTTTATTTATTTTTGGTGCACTAATTTCTTTGTCAATATTTGATATATTATTGTGCTTCGATATTATAATCTACTAAATTTAAAAAAAAAAAAAAATTAGGAAATTAAATCCCTTATCGGATAACTAATTTTCATCCACATGCTTTCGGTTTACAAATTTTAAGGACACTGTTTTAAATTTTGATTTCTCTCATTTCAAATATTATTATATTAGTTCTTTGATCGAGTAAAATGATAGTTGACTGTTGATCGACTTTTAAACTAGTATTAAAATGAAAAAAATAACTTCTTTAAAGTTATTAAATTTTATTAAACAATGATATAAAAATGTTTTTTTTTTTTAAATTTGCAATAAAATTATTCGTATATATATACTAATAAAAATTAACATTATACCTTGTACATTACAAATCCACTTCAAATATATACATTACAAATTAAAAAAAAAATGTAATAAATTACAAATTGAAATTGATAAACACATTAGAAAACCGAAATTAAATATAAAAAATGTCATAAATTACAAATTAAATTAATAAACACATTACGAAACCAAAGCACAATGAAAAACCAAACATTCACATGTGAAAGTAGCTGACCAAGTTATAGAAAAAGAAGACTTCTAATTCTGCGTATTGGCATCTACAAGGAATCTCTTACCGTTATTTCCTCCCACAAATTGTCATCTACAAGGACACATTATTTGACTTCATTAACTTCAATTTATTATTTTTAATTCCTTAATAAAAACACTTTTCCATTTATTACTTCCTTTCATATTTATCTCTTTTAAATTATTTTATTTAATAATTATCTTCTACCCAGCTTAACATTTTCATTCATTGATCATCTCATAACTCACCGCATTTGCTAAGCGTAATTTTGTTCATTTCTACCCGTTATGTGAATTATTGATTTGATAAATTGTCGCAAAATGGTTGTCCAATCACTTATATTCACTTGAATAATTATATGTACTAATATGAATATATGATGAATATTAATTAAATCAATAATAATTAGTTTAAATTAAGTTTATAAAATGTTTGTCTGAAAATATATATTTATGGTCGTCTTAATAAGTATGAATAAAATAAAAGTTTGAAAATTAAAAAGTCAAATATAAATATACAAAAGTGAGAATAATAAATTTAAAAAAAAAAAAAAATTTACTACGCCTTTTACAATATTTTTTTCTTTGAACTCATTAGTTCCTCTAGTGATTAGCTAATCTTAAGCACCCCACGGTTTTGGGAAAGGATTATATAACCCGCTGCCGTTAAAATAGCGTGTAAGAAGGTCAAATAAATAAAGGGTATTTTGGTGATTATATTTTCTACAGAACAAAGTCAAATAGGTCAAAGGTTTTTAGGTAATTACATTAATAGGTTAAGGGTTTTCAAGTAATTAAATATTGTAAATTACATTTTTCTTTAATTTTTTTCCTACCCTTCTTCTTCGTCTCCCTTCCATTCTTGTTTCATTCTTTTTTTTATTATTTTTTATTTTATTGTGTATGAAGTCTTTGTTTTGTTCTTGAATTTGTCTAATCTTGAAGTTCAGTGGATTACATAATCCTTTCCCATGAGAGCAGATGGAGCAGATGGAACAACATAACAAGACCACCTATTAAACTTTTGGGAACGGAATAAAGAAAATCATATTCTACATAGCGCACAGTGAGGACGGACAAGAACATTATGATGCCAGAAATTGATGAGAATAAAGAAAACGCATCTGAAATGCCAATGAGAGTGAAGGATACCAGTTTGTGAAAAGTTGGTTGTCCATCATCGTTATAATCACCAGGTACAGTGATGGCTGCTGCAAATACTACAGTAGCAATGAGTGCTGCTGGTACTGAGCACGAAGTTGCTGCATCTTTCGTCCATTTCTCACCATCTTTAACAAGTTCCTTATGTTCCTCTGTAAATACCATTCGTGGAGTTTCTCCTTTATAATTTTTTTCCTCTCCGTAGTCAGGCGGCACAAGTTTCTCCACTTCCTATATAAGATAAATTTCACAGTTGATATAAGTTTAAATTTCTTTAACAAGCTAATGAAAATAAGTTTAAATAAAATCATTTAGTACCTTATGTAGTTAAAAATTCGTGTTGGTAAGTAATTAAGGAAAACAAAACAATTTATAATAGAATATAACTAAATAGATATTTAACTAGACATAAAATTGTAGTACTAACCTTATGAATATTAGATAATAAATTGTTTAAGTTAAAAATAAATAAATAAGTAAACATTTATATAAAAATAATTAAAAGGGAGATATCAAATAAATCTATCAATCATTTTAAAGTATTTTGTGAAGAATATTTTATATTGATAAACTATAGTAACAATTTTCTAAATATAAAGTGGGTAATAATTGAACAAATCGCATTTGAGAGAAGAGAATTTTTATTTTGCTTAAAAGATTTGTTTACAAGCAGAGAAGCTTATATATTACAAGTAATCATAGTTAGTCAACCACAGTTAATTAACCATAACAAGTGATTAACGACTAACTACAACTAATTAACAACTAACTAATAGATTACTAACTAATTAACAGATTAATAGATTAACTAGCTAACTAAACTAATTAACTGATTATGCTAATAATCTAATATCCCCCCTCAAGTTGGTGGGTGATAGAGGTCAAGCACCCCTAACTTGGACAGTAAATGCTGATGAAGAGTGGAGGGAACAGCTTTGGTGAACAAATCAGCTGGCTGATCCTCGGTAGGGACATGAACAGGTTGCACCAGACCATCCTTGAGCTTGTTACGAACTACATGGCAGTCGATGTCGATGTGTTTAGTTCGTTCATGGAAGATAGGATTGGAAGCAATGTGTAATGCAGACTTGTTGTCACAGCCAAGAGGAATAGGCAACTGAGGAAAAAAACCAAGGTCCTGAAGAAGTTGATTAAGCCAAATCAGCTCACAAAAAGTGGATGCCATGGCACGGTACTCAACTTCAGAAGAGGACTTAGAGCCTGTAGGTTGACGTTTTGATTTCCAAGAGATTAAAGAATTCCCCAAGAAGGTGTAAAATCTAGTGACTGATTTACGGGTCATCAAACACGATGCCCAATCAGAATCACAAAATGCTTAGAGATGAAAAGAACGATGAGCAGGAAATAATAACCCCAAGTCTGAAGAACCTTTAACATATCTGAAAATACGTAAGGCTGCATGGACATGAGAGTCTTTAGGCTTATGCATAAACTAGCTAAGCAAGTGGATAGCAAATGTAATATCTGGACAGGTGAGACATAAGTAGAGTAATCTGCCAACCAATTTCTGATAAACTGTAGGATCAGCTAAGGGAAGATCCTGCTGATGTGAAGCTGATGCTGTTGGAAAAGATTTATCAAAGTCCACAGTAGTGAATTTGAATTATGGATCAAGAGGAACAGAAGCTGGTTTGGCAGCAGCTAAGCCATAATCAGCAACTAACTCCAAGGCATACTTACGTTGGCAAAGACAAATTCCTTTGGAAGATTGAGCAACCTCAAAGCCTAAAAAATATTTGAGAGAACCAAGATCTTTAAGCTGAAAGTTGGAATGCAGTAGAGCTTTAGTTTCTGCAATCAACCTACTGTCACTGCCAGTGATGACCAGATCATTGACATACACCAATAGAAGCACAATCTAATCATGATGGCACTTATAGAAGAATGAGTGATCTGCTGGAGATTAAAGGAAGCCACCAGCCAACAAAGCATTAGTCAGCTTAGTGTTCTAGGCCCTGGAAGCCTGTTTCAAGCCATACAAGGACTTATGGAGTTTGCACACTAAGGACTTATCATGATGATTAGAGAAGCCTTGTGGCACTTTCATATAAATGTCCTCTTGAAGATCCCCTTGGAGAAAGGCGTTGTCAACATCTAAGTGAAATAATGGCCAATTTTTCATTGAAGCAATAGCCAAAAGCAGCCTTACAGTCACCATCTTCACCACTGGAGAAAATGTCTCCTCATAGTCAATGCCAGCCTGCTGGGTGAAATCTTTGGCTACCAATCTGGCCTTATATCTCTCTAGAGTCCTATCAGCATGATATTTGAGCTTATAAACCCATTTGCACCCTATTGGAGTCTTCTCAGAAGGTAGAGGAACAAGGGACCAAGTGCCATTTCTCTCCAAGGCCTGAAGTTCCTTTTGCATAGCTGCAATCCAATGAGGATCCTTGGAAGCTTGAGTAAAAGAAGTAGGCTCAGAAAGGGCTGAAATACTGGACAAACAGGTTTGATAGGCTGATGACAAATTGGCATATGTGAGGTAGTTATGAATAGGGTACTTTAAAAGGCTAATCTGATTGGAGTTGGGTAGGGTAGGACACACAAAGTCAGTGGTCCAAATGGGAGGCCGAGTAGGTCTGCTGGATCTCCGAATCAGAGTGGTAGATACTGGTGGTGTATGAGATAGATTCTGAACAAAGGAAGGTGCAAGAGGTGTAAAAGAGGATCTAGATAGAGTCGAATCTGTTTCAAGAATATAGGGAGTAGAGTATGCAGTAGGCTCTTCTTCCATAAAAGTAGCAGCAGAAATGTCAGCTGGAAAAGCAGATTTAGGAACTTGCTGTAATGAGAAAGGAAAAATTTGTTCATAAAATAAAACATCTCTGTGAATGCAAACATTCTAAGAAGTCAAATCATATAGTATATAACCCTTTTTGTGGATGAATACCCAAGGAAAACATAGGGAACTGATCTGGGAGCAAACTTGTCTTGAATAGGCAGATTGGAAGCATAGGCTAAACAACCAAAGACTCTCAAATGATCCAAAGTTGGCTTATGGCCATAAAACTTCTCAAAAGGAGATAATCCATGTAAAACTTTGGTAGGTAACCGATTGATTATATATACAACAACTTTGACAGCATATCCCCACAAGTAATCAGGGATTTGAGATTGGAATTTTAAAGCCCTAGCCATGGCAAGAATATGCCTATGCTTGCGTTCTACCACTCCATTTTGCTGTGGAGTGTAGACACAAGTGCTTTGGTGTATAATCCCTAAGCTAGACAACAATTCACAACATTGATTATTGAAAAATTATGTGCCATTGTCAATTCTAACATACTGAAGAGTGTGATTATATTGATTCTGAACCATTTGCAAAAAATTCTTCAAAGTCTGGAATACATAAGACTTGAATTGTAGCAAAAAAATCCATGTGGTCCTAGTGAAATCATCTACCATAGTGAGAAAGAAACGTGCATTACCTTGAGTAGTAATCTTGTAAGGGCCTCAAACATCCAAATGCAGCAGTTCAAATGCGTGAGAAGTGGTTGTGTTACTGGTAAGGAAAGATAACCTGGTATGTTTGGCTAAAGGACAAGTGTCACAATGGAACTTATAATGATTATTAAAAGTATGATGTAAATCCTGCAAGATTGATAAGGGAGCATGTCCTAATCTCCTATGCAAAAGAACAACATCCTTATTTTGAGACAATGTGTTTATTGAAGAATCAGTAGCTACATTGAGAGATTTGCAATCTATTGCTTTGTTACAATCAGAAACTTTGCTTCCCAAATGTGTATCTAAGGCTGAAACAAAACCAGGAAAAAAAGAGATGATTTTCGAAATTGGCATGAAGTGATATAGCCCCTGGTGTTCCTTACCAATCCCCTTCAGTCTGCCATTCCAAAGATCCTGGATCACACAAAAATCCGGATAAAAAGTGACAGAACACTAACCATCAGAGGCTAACTTAGAAATTGATTGCAGATTATATTTAAAATCTGGTATGTATAGAACATTATCCAGTGACAAATTTTCTTATAGGCTAACAGTACCTATATGTTGAATTGATGTTTTTGTTCCATTTGGGAGACTAACATAACCAGGTGTAAATGATTTATTATCAACAGATGTAAAATTTCGGACACTATGAGTCATATGATCAGTGGCTCCTGAGTCAAGAATCCAATCATCAATAACACCACAATTTGAAAATAGGGAAACAATATTACCTGCCAGGTTAGCTGATGGTGTTCCCAAGTTCTCCTTGCCTAGTAACTGAATCAATTGAGTATACTGCTGTGGAGTTAAAACATTGCCTAAGCTAACTCCTTTGTTGTTGTCGGTTGTTGATTCAGTTTGTGAATCTGATTCTTGACTTGAGTGAACTTGATTGGCTTTAGCTTTTGATCTTGACTTATTCTTGGTAAACTGAAAATCGGCCGGATATCCATGCAATTTGTAACAATTATCCTTCTTTTGTCCTGCTATGTGGCAGTAATCACATTCAACATAGGGTTTTTTTCCTTTATATTTTGAGCTCTGAGTCTGATTTCTTTGATTCCCTTGTGAGTAAAGAGTCGTAGTGACTTCAGTGTTCTGATTAAATCCAGTCAAGACCTTTTGGCTTTCATCTTGACTTACAATTGAATAAGCCTATTTGACAGAAGGTAGGGGAACCATTAACAGGATTTGACTTCGCACCAATGCATATGAGTCATTAAGTCCTATAAGGAATTGTAGAAGTTTTTGTTAGTTAAGATGTGCCAAATATGCTTAAGTTGATTCACTGTCAGGTGGTGGCAAACTCACCAATGAGCTGAGTTTATCCCATAGAGTTTTCAGCTTGTTGTAATATATTGCAACCGAGTGAGTTCCTTGCATCATGTTAACTATCTCTCTTGGATACCAAAGACTCTTGTGACATTGACCTTGTGGTATTGTTCTTGAAGATCTTGCCAAACTTGTTGCGCACTAGTAGAGTATACGATACTGTTGAATATTTCCTTTGAAACAATGTTGAAAATCCAAGCTAACACCAAGTAATTACAACGTTCCCACTGTGCATGCAAAGATTGATTGAAATTTACCTTCTCACAAGATCCATCAACAAACCCTAATTTGTTTTTTGCTCTTAAAGAAACAATCATCGCACGGCTCCAAATCCCATAATTTTCCATTCCCGTAAGTTGCTCTGAAACAAGGACTGAACCAGTGTATCTGATGGATGTATGTAGAGAGGTGAACTTGAGTCAGTAACACTTGACATTCTGAGATGAATTTGTTTCAACTTTGTGCAGAAATTCAGTTGAATTAATCAATAGATTTTAGCTAACAGCTGGATGAACTTATTCTGATTTCAGAGAGATGAAGAAGAAAAGGGAAAAACAAAGTTGATTCTAGAGTCAATTCTAACTTGAATCTTTAATTGAAGCTACTAATTTTGTAGTTGAAAAACATTGCTCTGATACCATGAACAAATCGAATTTGAGAGAAGAGAATTTTTATTTTGCTTAAAAGATTTGTTTACAAGCAGAGAAGCTTATATATACAAGTAACCATAGTTAGCCAACCATAGTTAATTAACCATAACAACTGATTAACAACTAACTACAACTAATTAACAACTAACTAACAGATTACTAACTAATTAACAGATTAACAGATTAACTAGCTAACTAAACTAATTAACTGAACCTAATTAATTGATTATGCTAATAATCCAATAGTAATTCAACATTACTTTTAATCTAATAAGTCCCTTCACATAAAATTTGGATTTTATGTTTATAGTTTAAATATGGGGATTCAAACTTGTCTTTTAGAATTATATATACCATATTAAATTACCACTTTAGCTAAAAGTATGTAATGTTTACGTTAAAAGTCTTACCTTGTACCATTGTGACTCATGCTGCATCTGTAGAGCTGTACTAGGAAAGCAATTCAGTTGATTTTGGGTCCCAATTTTCCAGCTAAGTGCAAGATATTATACTTGTCAACGTCTTGAGACGTTAATAATAAATGTCTACGACCACTCGTATGATGTAGGAGTTGGAATACCTTCTTCGACGCCACGGAACGGCCAAATAGAATATATTATGATTCTTTTCATTTGTAAACCAGATTGCATCACGAAATGAAACTATAATCTTCTCCACAACTTTGGAAACCCCTAATTCTGCTGCTAAAAGGAAGGGTTGTTTTAGTATCAAGGAATATTTTTCGTAGTTGCTTGGATCATTTGAAATTTCCTTGCACAAGTGTTGACAAGTTGAAGTGTTTGGTGATGCGTCGACTTGGTCTCTCGTTTTTCCTTCATACAACTTACAACTGCAAGTTAAATAGACTCAACAGCAAAAAAACTATATAGCTGAGTAGAATACAGCAAGTAAGAAAAAAACATTCTAATAAAGTCTCACAAAATGTGAGTTCATCTAAATCTTACTGCTTACGCCCAATATTGAGTTATAGCTTTTTTTTTTTTTTTTTTTTAAATTGTCATGGACAATCGTATAAGATCACTTAATTTTGTGGACACCAATATTTTTAATATATATTACAATCCAGTGAGAGTAAATTAAAATATTATAAATAAAGATAAATCAAAAGCTAATATTACAAATAAAAAACAATCCATTTCCTAAATTAATTGATGTTGAAGTGAAGACTGAAATAAGGCCACTGTGAAGTTTAATGAAACGCAACGTTTGGCATTTGACTAAACGAATACTGATCATTGATTTCTTCCAGATCTGATGGCTGAGAATCATCACTGAGTCAACAATATAAAAAGAGAGAGATGCATAGTGCTGTTTTTCTTCTGCTTAACTTTTTACTCTTTCGCATTTTACTCTTTGTTTTGAGCTGTATAGTTTGGTTAAAGAAACTCTTGTAACTTGGGTTGATTGAGTGATTTGGTAGTCAATCAAGAGGGCTGATTTACTCTTGTTCTTGGGGATTCCAGGTGAGTGTCTCTAGGAGGAGTTACTGTGTGGGTTTCTTGTAACAGAGAGAGGTTGATAGGCTTGTAATTGTTCTTGGTTGGATCTTTTCTAATAAGTAGTGCATCGAGCTCTCCCATTTCCGGAGCTCAACGTGGACGTAGCTTATCCAATTTGAATAAGTGAACCACAATATATCTTGTGTTCTTGTGTTGATGTGATTTGTGTGAATCTTTGTGATTGTGTGATCTGGTGGTTTGTTTGTGTTTGATGATTGTTTATAACAGTGGTATCAGAGCCAATAGACAATAGGTTTGATTGATTTGTTGATTATCCAGTGATCTAGGGTTTCTGGAAATATTAGAGTTTGTCAAGAATAGGGGCTTTTTCAAATTGGGACTTTCTTTGGTAAACTTGAGTCTTAGTTTACCGATTCGAGTCGTCAAATCATCAATCGAGGAAGTTCTTTGAAGATTTAGGTTCGGCTCTTAGCAAATCATTCAGGAATTCTTTTGTCAAGTCGGTCTAGGGTTTCAATTACGGCTTCTTGAAACAGAGTCAATTGTTTAACACAAATATGACAACCACACGATTGAAAATCACTCAATACGATGGAAAGATAGATTTTGGGAGTTGGAAAAAGAAGATGAAGGCACTGCTATCCCATAACAAGGTGGGAATTGCCCTAGAGAAAGATGCATCCAAATGGCCAAAAGAGAAACTGAAGAAGAAGGATGAGATCAACGAGAAAGTGTAAAGCCTCATAGTGATGAATCAGTCAGACAATGTCTTGCGAAAGGTAAATGGGCTAGAAACTCCTCTAGCCCTATGGGGTCAACTCAAAATCTTCTATTCTTTACAGTCAGCACTTAATCTTGCGTTTTTAAAGGGTGCTTTATTTTCATACAAAATGGATTGTTCTAAATCAATTGAGGATAACCTAGATGAATTCTTGAAAATGACTTTAATTCTTAAAGGAACTGATCAGGAACTAGGGGACACCAACTTAGCAATGATTTTATTAAATTCATTAACCGAAGATTATATAGTTGTAAAGAATGCTTTGCAGTATTCAAGGACTGTACCTAGTTTAGATTTAATAAAATAGCCATAAAAATAGCCTGGTTTAGAAGTCTTTTCTCTGAAATGGGACTGATTCTTCACACTACACCCATCATTTGGTGTGATAATCAAAGTGCTGGATCCTTAGCGTCTAATCCAATTTTCATGCAAGAACCAAACACATAGAATTTGATGCTCATTATGTTCGAGAGCAAGTTGCAGCCAACCATCTCAAAGTCCAATATGTACCCACTGATTACCAAAAAGCTGACATCTTTGTAAAACTTAAAGAAAAGAGATGGATATTTCAAAGAAAAATCAAGTGAAGAGTATTTTCATTTCTTAGTAAACAGTAATTAATTACAGATGCACAGCAGCTCATCTTTTATACTTGACGAGCTGAAGCAGATGATTCATAAGAGTAAAACGATATCGTGTCGTGTAAATGAAAACAGAGGAAACAGGGGACAATCTTCAAATAGACCCTACACTTTCATATTACAACTGATTGACATTCCCCTGTAAACCAAGCCACGGGTTTAATCAAAGGCTGACTGACATTCCCCCATGGACTAAGCCACTGGTTTATTACTCTTGTTTCTTTAACTTGCTTCAACATTCTTTGATCTGATCTGCACTAATCAACTTAAACATCTGCTTAAACTGAAATCAGCAAACTGCATCTGCATAGCTACTTGCACTGACTACTCATCTGCTTATATTCTCAAATCATCAAACTCCATCTGCATACAACTGAATTGCTTCTTACATAGTACACATCAAAGCTACATTTTCACACAAAAAAAATTCCACAGCTTTTAGAACTATAATAGCTGCCTGCAAATTTTTTTTTTTTTTTCACCTGTCAAAAAACTCACAAAATCAACTAAACCGCTACTTCCAGACCTCCAAAATTGCAGATCTACACTCACAAAACAACACATATAGCAGATCACTTCCACAGCTTTTAGAACTATAATAGTTGCCTGCATTTTTTTTCGAACTGCATTCACAAAGCCAACTAAACTGCACCAACTAAACTGCTACTTCCAGACCTCCAGGATTTCAGAACTACACTCACAAAACAAAACATACAGCAGATCACTTCCAGACCTCCATTATCACAACTTCAGAATTGCATATGCATAGCAACCTGCATTTTCATAACAAAACCGCAACTAAACTGCACCAACTAAACTGCTACTTCCAGACCTCCAGGATTTCAGTACACTCACAAAACAAAACATACAGCAGATCACTTCCAGACCTCCATTATCACAACTTCAGAATTGCATATGCATAGCTACCTGCATTTTCATAACAAAACTGCTACACCATCATCTGATACAGCAAATGATACAACAACTGAGTTTCAATACTACGCACCCACTGTCAGTTAACATCAAGTTTTCAATTCTACTGCAACCACTATCAATTTACTTTTTAACTCCTGAACCTGAGAAATAGAGAGGCTTTGTTAAGACATCAGCTATTTGCAACTTAGATGGAACATATTGCACCAGAACTTTCTTAGCCAACACTTGGTCCCTTATATAGTGTGCATCTATTTCTATATGCTTTATTCTAGCATGAAAAACTGGATTGGCTGCTAAGGCTCCTGCACTCACATTATCACACCAAATTATGGGAATGAAGCTTATTTTCACATTTAATTCAGAGAAAAGATTGTCCAACCATGCCAACTCAGTTGCTGTTTGTGCTAAAGCCCTATATTCAGCTTCAGTAGAAGAAAGTGCAACCACCTTTTGTTTGCGGGAACTCCATTGAACTAGATTAGGACCAAGATACACACAATACCCACTTGTGGATCTTCTGTCATCCAAGTTACTGCCCCAATCAGCATCCGCATAGCATTCAACACAAAGAGAGGTGGCTGGTTTGAAGATAAGCCCATGGAATTTTGTACCTTGGATGTATCTCAACACACGTTTATGTGCCCTGCCACAAGCTGCTTGGGGCTTGAAGGAATTGGCTTAGTTTGTTAACCGTAAAACTAATGTCAGGCCTTGTTAATGTTAAGTATTGCAATGCTCCGATGGTGCTTCGATAAAGATTAGGCTCCTTAAACAACTCACTATCCCCAACAAACAGTTTAGTTCCGACAGCCATAGGAGTTGGACAAGAATGAGCATCTTGCATCTTTGTCTTAACAAGTAAATCTGTGATGTATTTAGACTGCCTCAAATGAATTCCTGCATCAGTCCTTGTAGCCTCTAAACCCAAGAAATAGGTAACTGATCCCAAGGTTTTTAATGCAAATTGATTGTTTAGATCATGAACCAACTTGGTAATAGAAGAGTTCTTGGATCCGGTAATCAAGATGTCATCAACATAAATGAGGACATATAAAACTTGACTTGCATCCTTGAGAATAAACAGACTAGAATCAGAAACTGAATTTTGAAAACCTTTTTCCAGCAAGGCTTGTTTTAACCTGTCAAACCAAGCTCTTGGAGCTTGTTTAAGGCCATATAAAGCTTTATTAAGCTTGCAAACATGTAAAGGACATGTTGAACTCTCAAACCCAGTAGGTTGTTGCATGTAAACAGTCTCACTCAACATACCATTCAAGAATGCATTGTTGACATCAATTTGTTGTATGTCCCAGCCATAAGAGATGGCAAGAGTAAAGATAATACGAATGGTACAAGGTTTAATAACCGGGCTGAAGGTTTTAAAGTAATCTAGCCCGGGGGTTTGTTGAAATCCTTTGGCTACCAACCTAGCTTTGTATTTTTGCAAAGTACCATCAGCATTGAACTTGGTTCTAAAAACCCACTTGTTACCAACAATGTTCATATCACAAGTTTTAGGAACAAGAGTCCAAGTGTTGTTCCTTATAAGTGCATCAAATTCATCTTGCATAGCATTCTTCCAATCAACATTAGCCAAAGCTTCAGGTATAGTGGCAGGTTCTGGGTGTATAGTGGTAGGTTCTGGGTGTATGGTGGCTGATAATTTGGATGACATCAGAAGTGCTGTTGTTTGACCAGTAGACTTAGCTCGGGTTATCATGGGATGAATATTGAAAGGTTGTTTCTGGTTTTGTTGGTATGATTGGTTGTTATTAGTTGATAAGGATGCAGAATTTGGTTGTTTTTGGTGGTTATGACCTGATGTGGTAGGTAATGATGTTGATGAAGAAACTTGAAAGTTTGATGGTGTTAAATCAACCACAAGTGGACAAGAGGGCAATGTCTCTAAACTGGTTAATTGAGTTTTTAAAGGATAATCTGGTTTATAACTGGTGAAATCAACAACTACTGAACACTTGTTTTGAGCTTCAGAAATAGAACTATTTGATTGGGAATCTGATGTAGGAAAACTGGAACTGGTTGATGGGGACTCTGATGTGTGAGAACTGGAAATTTCTTGTGTATTTTGTGGTTCAGATATGGACAGAGAAGGTAAGGAAGATTTAGTAGTCTGTAAGGTGGGTGAGTCTTGTGAAATAGGTAAGGAAGTTTGTGAAAGAGGTAAACCATGAGACTCAGATTTTTGTGAAGGACAGATGACAGTGTTTGAGGTGTCTATTCTGCTGAAATCATTACTGCAAGGAGTAGGTTCAGTACAGCCATGATGCGAGGGAGTTCTTCTGCTGGAGCTGTGATCAGTTGCAGAATGTTCAAAGACAAACGAAAAACAAGGGGCTGGAACTTCAGGATTCGTTAAACTCACTTTTTCTGAAGATGCTACAGATGAATTTAACTTAAAAGAGTTGGAACCGAAACCTTTATTGAAAGGAAACTCTGACTCATTAAAATGGACATTAGGAGTGATAAACAGCTTACCTTCAGAATTAATACACCTATAACCTTTGTGTATAAGACTATAACCAACAAACACACATTTGGAAGAATGAAAACTGAGTTTATGTTTGTTAAAGTCTCTAAGATAAGGAAAACAGGTACAGCCAAAGGTTTTAAGGGAAGAGTATACTGGTTTTGATCCAAACAAGACTTCATATGGTGACAGAAAATTCAACACAACAGTAGGCATCCTATTTATAAGAAAAACAGATGTATCAAATGCAAACCACCAATAATGCAAGGGCATAGATGCATGAGCTAACAATGTAAGACCAGTTTCAGCAATGTGTCGATGTTTTCTCTCACTTCCCCCATTTTGTTGGTGAACATATGCACATGAATGTCTATATTGAATACCAGTAGTAGTGAGGTAAGAAATTAAGCCTTTATATTCTCCTCCTTGGTCTGATTGCAAGCATTTAAGCTTGCAATTAAACTGCCTTTCGACGAGGTGATGGAATTTAATGAAAACAGATTGAACTTCAGCTTTTGTTCTTAAAGGGAATAACCAAGTGAAACGACTATAGTCATCAATAAAATGAATATAATATCTATAGCCTTCTAAGGAAGCAACTGGGGAGGGTCCCCAAACATCACTATGAACAATGTCAAGAGGCTGTGTTGCTCTAGACTGAGATGTTGGGAAGTTATTTTTATGAAGTTTACCTATCTTACATGCATCACAAAATGGTATTTGGGACATACTGCCAGTAGGAACTTGTTGCAAATGAGACAAAATTTTGTGCAAGGTGTCAACATGTGGATGCCCTAGTCGATTGTGCCAAAGAGATAGGTGATTCTCTTTATTATTACTAACTTGAAAAGCACAAGGTGTATTGTTTAACAACGACTGATTTGTATTATTAAGCTCACAAGCATTATTGGTGTCAACATGAAATTCATCATAAGATACAGATATTATAGAGGGCAATGATGATATTGTTTTATTCAGAGAAGGTATATTACATGAATGAGATGTTTGGCACAAATTTGAAACATCACCTTCTGACTTACACCTATTTTCAGAAGACTGTATATCAGTCTTGATACAATCTTTTTTGACATCACTCGACCTATTTTCTTCTTGTAAAACAGAACCTAAAGATTGACTAGCAACTGTAGTAACATAGGACTGAGATACTGACTTAGATTGACTAATAGGAGCAATAGCAGATGGTGGCAAAGAAGGAGAAGTATGCGATGATAGGCTAGAGGGTATTTGCAATGCTGAGTATCGACATCCCAGCCTTAAGTCCTCCCCTCAGCAGTAACATGTCGTCGGAAGCTTTGTCCTTTACAGTACAATAATCAAAATCAAACTCAACAACTACATTATTATCTTTGGTAAGTTTGGAAATACTAAGCAGGTTTTTTGTAATTCTAGGTACACAAAGCACATTTTTTAAGTAAACACATTTAGTTTTCAAAGAACTAGGAAGTAAAGCAAAACCAATATGAGAGATGTTGAGAGACTCACCGTTGCCTACTTGTGGTTGATCATTACCATCATAACTTCGGCTATTTGCTAACTGATTTGGATCTGATGCAACATGATCTGTTGCACCAGAATCCATATACAATGCAGGGTCAGGAGGTGTGTTTGAGGTGATGGTGGTGTGATAAACAGGTGTAGCTGAATGTGCAGCAAAATAGGCTTGGCTTGGGGATGGCAATTGTGGACTTGGAACCTTGAAGCCTGGCTGTTGGGTTGAGTAGGAAGAGTGCTTTTGCTGATCAATGAATTGATACTGTGGAGCCTGTGAATTATGACTCCCATGTTGTTGTGTATGAGAACCATATAGTTGATTCTTGGTGCCCAAAATGTTTCCGGATGGATTAACATAGGTGCTGTGAGGATTAGGCACAAAATCTTGAGAGAGACCAGGAAGATGTTGCTGTGGTGATGATGCATTGAAATGGACTGAAACAGGAGCACCACCACCAACAATTGGACCACTACCAGAATAACCCCAAGAATAACCAGACATTGGAGTACCACCAGAGTAACCAAAATTATTGAACTGAGGTGCAGCACCATTATAACTGGAATTGTAACGGTGATAGCATTAAATGGCTGTATGTCCTATTTTACCACATACTTGGCAAATTGGTTTACCTCTGCCAGTGTTTCTGCCCCTTCCTCTACCATTACCGACATAGCCAAAAGGTCTATAGGAAGGAATATTGTACTGACTAGGCTGGATTATAGCTTCAGGTAAGCTGTTTTGGTTCATCAATAATCCACCAGCAGTTAAGGGATAATTCTGGGAAGGTACAGGCAAGGCATTTTGCATTGGTATCGGCTGATTTGTTATCCCAAAATTTCCAAATCCTGTACTTCCAGAGGAACCTTCAGCAGAATTTTTAGAAACTGGTGTAGAGTTAGAAGTTTGAGACTTGTTCATGTTGGAACTAAGTGCAGCCATATTGATTGAGCAGTTTGGAAAGTCAAGAGAATTGAATTTCTCAAGTCTTAGTTCGTATCACAGAAATGAGAGCTTCGTAGCATAATTGAATCAAACTTGGATTCAATTCCGGATGTCAAATTCACCACAACGCATCAAATTCGGGTCCCAAACCATCCAATACATCTGCGTAAGTCTTCGCTAGAAACAACTAACCCATTGGTTGATAAACTTTCAGCAATCTCCTTCATTTTTTTTTACATAATCTGCTATACTAAGGTTACCTTTGGATGTTGTTTGAAGTAAGTTCCTAAGGTGTAAAGCTCTTGCTTTAGAATCTGTAATGAATTCATGTTCTAGGGCAAACCAAATTTCAGAGGAAGAACGACATTTAGATATGGAACCAAACATTTCTTCTGAAATTGAGGCCAACAACCAACTCACTAGGAACTTGTCAGTCCTTTTCCATAGAATATAGGCAGGATTAATTTTTTCAGACACTGAATCAATTTTTCCTTTATTATCACCTCTAATTTGAGCTATTTCATCCTCAATTTCCAAATCACAGATTAAGAGAGGTGAGGGACATGGAACTTTACCTAGAAGATGTTCTTCCAATTCATGAGATCTTCTCTGACGATACATTGGGAGCTCCAGCGTAGTTATTTCTTGTAAGCTTTGGATTTATGACTTGTAAATTTGAAGCAAGAGCTGAAGTCATTCTAGTGGAAGCTTCCTTCAACATATCTTCAACGCTTTTAATCGATGAAGAGGTAGTATAAATTTTCGCCATTGACGCAAGTCAAGAGCTCTGATACCATGTAAAACTTAAAGAAAAGAGATGGATATTTCAAAGAAAAATCAAGTGAAGAGTATTTTCATTTCTTAGTAAACAGTAATTAATTACAGATGCACAGCAGCTCATCTTTTATACTTGACGAGCTGAGGCAGATGATTCATAAGAGTAAAACGACATCGTGTCGTGTAAATGAAAACAGAGGAAACAGGGGACAATCTTCAAATAGACCCTACACTTTCATATTACAACTGATTGACAATCTTCACCAAAGCATTATCAACCACCAAGTTTGAGGCTCTTGGGAAAACTGACTGTTGTGACTGGCCATTTTAGTAATACAGATGCTAAATCTGCCAATGATAATGCTGCTGCTGCTGATAATCTGTTGCTAATGCAAAAATTGGCAACACAGTTAGCTGCGGATAAATCAGTTTTCTTTGGTTTTTCTGACTGATTTGCCTTTTGTGATATGATAAAGGAGCTGCTTCAGGAGTATTGTGATGCATGGAGTTGTATGTTTTGTTGTTCTTTTTAATGTATCGGACTGAGTTGCTGTCTGTGATCTGACTGCAGTAGTACTGATTTAGAAGTATTGTGACGCATGGAGTTGTATGTTTTGTGGTATGATGAAGGAGCTACTTCAGGAGTATTGTAATGTATGGAGTTGTATGTTTTGTGGTATGATGAAAGAACTGCTTCAGAAGTATTGTGATGCATGGAGTTGTATGTTTTGTTGATGTTTTGTTGATGTTTCTTTGATGTATCTGACTGAGTTGCTGTCTGTGATCTGACTGCAGTAGTACTGAACATAATGAGAAATGTTGGAAAATATAGAGAGAAGGGTGTTTCAGTTGCCTGTATCAGTTGGAAAATACAGAGGGAGAATTTTTCTTGAACTGACAACTGAAGCTACAGAGGAAGGAAAATAGAGGATTAATTCAGGTGATTTTTGAGAAAACAGAGGATTGATTCAGCTGATTTCTAATAGTTCGATTCAGTTGAATTTTGAGCAGAAATAATTCAAGATTCCCAGGTTCAGTTTAATGGAAGATGTTAGTAAAGAAGTAAAAATGATTCTCCCAAGTTCAGTTTAAGGGAAGATGTTAGTAAAGGGGTAAAAGTGTCATTTGTCAATGCTATTAGTTGTTACGTTTCTGTTAGCTTTCAGTTAAGCTGTAACAAGATTAGTTAGAGTATTGTTACACTCATGTAAACACTATAAAAGTGTACAGTAAAACAAAATGTATTAACAAAAAGAGAAATTAGTAAAATAATTACAAAATATTCAGCTCTTACTCTCTCTTGTTTTCTTCTCTTCGTTCCAGTTTCTTGCTAACCTTACTCAAAGTCTCACAGAGTCTAGCAACTATCAAAATATATATTAATTGATTTTAATTGAAATAACGATAAACAAAATTAAAATATCTAAATGAGAGCGTTTGAAAACAAGGGGTGTTTGGGTTGGAGCCCAAGTCTATTCCATAAGGGAATAGGACAATTAAATTTGCACTATAAAAGAAAAGGTTTAATTGAGAGAGAGATAGATTTTCATTATTTCATCTCATCCATTGAAATGAAAAACTCCAGCCCCTTGAAATAAACACTCACGCCAGATTTGGGTTTTTGCCTAAAATCAAATTCCTTTGATTTCTTCTTCTTTGTTTCTTAAGACTAAAGAGGATCTAGCAAATCCCTCTTTTGTTCCTTGCGATTATCTTCGTGTGGACTACATTGGTTCGATCCTACACTTGGGTCGGTAGCAAAAATATGTTTAGAGACAAAGTTGGAGGAGCCTCCAAACATGCGTATGATTTCTTAAACTCTAAACTGATTTTTTGCATATTCTTATTTTGATATAAACTGTAAATTTGTACCCTGATCTTAGTTCTTTGGAACGATCCGTGTTGTTATTAATTTTTGTTTTCCATTGCGTCAATGGATCGTTTCCTAACATAAAGCACTGTAAGAACAATACTATGCTTGATCTTGTTGGGTTTGTAGATTTAGATTTTGCAGGTGGTAAAGATACCAAAAAATCCACAACTGCTTACTGTTTTACACTTGGTGGAAATTGCATATGCTGGAAATCACAGTTGCAGCCCATAGTTGCACTTTCATCAACAGAGGCTGAATACATAGCCATTGTTGATGTGATTAAGGAGGCGTGCGTTTACAGGGAATGATGTCAGAAGCAAACCTAACTGAAGGGAAGGTCACAATTTACTCAGATAGCCAGAGTGCAATACATCTGAGCAAAAACCCAGTCTATCATGAAAGGACAAGCATGTAGACATTAGGTTTCATTTTGTGAGAGATGTGGATGCCCAAGGATTAATTGAGTTGAAGAAAGTACCCACTGAAGAAAATCCAGCCGATATGGGGACCAAGATCATCACACCAGCAAAATTCAAGCACTGCTTGAAGCTGCTATCAGTGGAGTAATCATAAGTGACCTAGAGCTATGAGGGATATGGTTTAGAGTGGGCTGCACTACCTGAGTTTCAAGTCTTCAAGGTGGAGATTGTTGAAGTGAAGACTGAAATAAGGCCACTGTGAAGTTTAATGAAACGCGACATTTGGCATTTGGCTGAAACGAATACTGATCATTGATTTCTTCCAGATTTGATGGCTGAGAATCACCACTGAGTCAATAATATAGAAGGAGAGAGATGCACAGTCAACGAGAGTTTTTTGGCTGCTGTTTTTCTTCTGCTTAACTTTTTACTCTTTCGCATTTTACTCTCTCTTTTGAGCTATTTAGTTTGGTTAAAGAAACTCTTGTAACTTGGGTTGATTAAGTGATTTGGTAGTCAATCAAGAGGGCTGATTTGCTCTTGTTCTTGGGGATTCCAGGTGAGTGTCTCTAGGAGGAGTTACGTTGTGGGTTTCTTGTACCAGAGAGAGGTTGATAGGCTTGTAATTGTTCTTGGTTGGATCTTTTCTAATAAGTAGCGCAGGGAGCTCTCCCATTTCTAGAGCTCAACGTGGACGTAATTTATCCAATTTAGATAAGTGAACCACGGTATATCTTGTGTTCTTGTGTTCTTGTGTTGATGTGATTTGTGTGAATCTTTGTAATTGAATGATCTGGTGGTTTGTTTGTGTTTGCTGGTTGTTTATAACAATTGATATTCATACAATTAAATATAGAAACATTGAAAACTAGATTAAGTGTTGTATTCAAGTAACAAAAAGTGCTTTTTTTGTTTTTTTAAAGTGTTAAACACTAGACTCAAAAATAATTCTAATTAATGTGATTTTTAATGTTTCAGAAAAATGATTTAAAAATGTATAAAATATTTATTCAATTCATACTTTTAATATGTTTTCACTAATGTTCTTTAAAAGCGATATTGTAAATAGTGTTGGATGAACTCTTAAAATATTTCTCAATGTTTTATAAAAAAAATTGTATTCACCTTCTGAAGTTACAATCCTTGTTCCGCCATTGAAAGATAGAAGATTAATAATTATAAAATATACTCACGCTTATAAACTTTGGAGATTTGTAAAACCTTTCGCTTTTTTGGCTGTCCACTCCGAAATGCAGAGGGCTTTCCTGCTATTGTAGTTAAAAGAGACCCACCAGTAGATAACTGCTTTGTAGCTAAATTTCCATGTTTTTGAAGCAATTTTAGTGCCAAGCCTGAGACATAATGATGGACAGAAATTTGAGATTGTCAATTTCAACTTTAAACATTAAAGAAATTGACTAAAAATATGCATCAATACTGTCAAATGAAACTTAATTGCAGTAGCGAAGTTTCTAATTGGCCATGCATTGGACACACGAAAAATATCTGCGCCGTAGTAGTACTTGGTAGAAAAAGAAAGAATTAACTCACCATAAAATCCTACATTTATAAGCGAATTTATGAATGAGAAGCCAGAATCATTAGTTAAACTTGTTGAAGCAGCATAGTTTAGACAAATAAATCGTTCAAAGACGACAATCATTTTAATCCAATATTGTTATAAAAAAATCATTGGTAAATTATTCAGTGGTCATCAAATTTTAATGACCAATTGCTATACTACAATATCAATATATAATTATTGGTCAATTGATAAAATTTATAAATCAAGTAATAGTGGCCAAATGGCAAAATCTTATGGAGAAAGGTCAGACACTAAAACTTAAACTTTTAGATCCCTACTAAATACCATTGAAAGTTACATAGACAGATAAATCATTCAAATATGAGAATCATTTTGATACCAATATTATTACCAAAATTCATTGGTTAATTTTTCAATGATTGTCAGAATTCTAACCATGGGTAACCAAATTCAATGATAATTGCAGAATTTCTAATCTATAATTAGTAATATTAATCTATAACTATTGGTCAATTGATAGAATTTATGAATCAAGTAAAATGTAAATATATATCACGTAATATGAATTGTAACAAAAATAAGGTTACCAAATAATTTAAATGGAGGTAATCAGATTACCTCATATATTATCAATAGTAACTATTATTAGTATTGGAAGATTATCGAAATCTTATATTACTTGACAACTGAATAAAAGAATGTTCAGAGAATCAAAGATAGATTACCGGGGTTATCTTCCTAGACCTTAATCTATTTGAAATGTGTGGATTCAAATAATAAATTAACTTTTAGCTTTGGTTTTCATGTTAAATTAACACTTGACTAAAAGATTTTTTTCTAGGTTAGTGACAATAATCCCCTAAGGTTTGCTTAAGCAGTAAAAATTTCTTTGAAACTTTTCAAATAACAAAAATTTCCGTACAATTAAATTTAGGTGTTAAAATAAAAAGTGTTTCAATAAAATAAATTCATTAACTCTTTTTTTAAACGGTTTTATTGACAGCCAAAACCAAAGAAGCCTGTTTGAAAGTTATAAAAGTATTTTGTGATCCCTTATTCAATTCTTTCATTAAAACATATCCAACTTATAATAATCTCTCTTGTATTTGGCCTCCACTATTATTCTTCTCCCAAATTTTGCGATTCAAATTGAGAATTGAACAAAATTAAAACTAAAAATAAAAAAAAATAAAATCTTCAGAAATAATGATTGACTCATTTTAGAAATCGAGTTTGTTTCTTGGATAGTTAATGAAAATTTAATAAATATTAAAAACTTTCAAATTAAAAAAAAAAGCTTTAAAAAAAAAAAAAAAAAAAAAAAAAAAAACCAATGGCACTAGGGATAATGCGGACACCACTAGCCTTGATTTGGCTAAGTGTGGCTAGATCAATGCTACCCTAGGTCGTTGCGTTTGGGGTGGCTCCAATTTAACCACATCGGGCTAGATCAAACCATATCGGACAACCTGGCTTTGCCTTGATTTTGCCAAGCTAGCCAGATCCTGGCTAATCGAGACTAGTAGCGTTGGCCTTGTCGTCAGCGTTGTTGGCCTTATTTTTTATCAAAATTTTAATTTTTTTCTAATTTTTTATTTTTCAGTAAAAGAATAAGAAAAAAATATTGTTGGGCTGATTATTTTTTCAAACTTCTAAATTTTTATCTTGTTCTAATTTTATAAATTTTTTTTTTTTTACTTTTTTATTAAAAAAAATAGAAGTAGTGGCCTATTTATTTTTCTTGTATTTTGTATTTTTAACTTTTTTTAGTAATTTTATTTATTTTTAAAAGAAATAATATAATTATTCTTTTGCCTTTATATAAAGTCAAATCTAACTCTAATTAACTATGTATTGTCCTTTAATTGAAGGATTTGCAGCTTCTGTTCTACCATTGAAATTTTTTTAAAAGTCATACACTAATTAATAATATCCCAAGAAATATACACATATATAAAACGTGAGATTTATCCAAATTTGGTTTATTTGTGGATATCAATCCTTGGAATTGGAATTTGATCTGTGGATGAATTGATGATTTTTTTTAATTATTTGAGTAACAATTAAGAATTTAAAATTTCTATTATATTTTTTTTATAATATATTATCAATAACAAATATTTATAACATTCGTTATATTTCAGAACTCCTTTGTTAGTAATTAGTTAAATTTGAGAATTCTTTTGTTAGTAAATTAAGTGATTTATCAATTAGGAATTTAGGATACAAAGTTTTCATAAATTTTAATCCACACACAAAAGCTATAAATCTTTTAATGAGGAAACTAATGGTGATTTACCGTTAACTTTAACAAAAAAAGATAAAAAGATTTAAATGTCTTTGAATTATTTTTTTATTTTTATTTTTTATCCTTTTAAAGTGAATTTAGCCATTAAATTTTAAATTTAAAAAAAATTAAAAACTAAAAAGATGAAAAACAACAACTTTTAATTTTTATAGTAATTTGACTTTATTTTTTAAAAAGGAGTGATTTAAATTTATACAATTAATCTTTTATTTTTATATAAATTTAAATCTAAGCATAATTTTTTTCCCCATAATTTCTGGTTGTTGTCCTCTCGTTGAAAGAATCTTTTTGTGTGCATCTATTCAAGCACATGCACCCATAAAAACAATGTTACACGTTCATGTGGAGTGGCTAGAAAACCTCCAAGTTGGAAAAATCTTTGTGCACATTTTAATTCCGAAATTTGAATATTGATACAAAAATACTACATATTCAAAATTGAGATTTTAATTTAGATCTCAATTGATATGACTGTTGTTCCGTCGGTAGAACATTAATTGTAAGATTTTGTTTAGTGATATTACGTACCCATTAATTTTAGGATTTTAATTATGATATAAGGTTCAATTTTGTATTGGTAATATCATTTTATTTTAACTAAGGAAAAACGAAATTGATAATTATATAATTCTCTAACTAGAGAATGACTAATTGATAATTAATGTATAAATCTCACGTGTATAACTATGGGATCCTTTGAGAGATGGGACTAAGTCTCATGCCTTATAACGATTTTTTAAAATTATAAAAATTCATAAGATTTCTATATTTTTATTCTTAAAAGGGTATTGATCAATGCTTTTATGATTTATGAGAAGCATGTATATCCATACAAGTTTGAATAACATTACATATACAAATTTTTATACAACAGTCGGCTATGAAGAAAAATAAAATATCAACTTCGGGTAAGATGCACTCATCCTCATAGATCTTTTTGATTGACGAAAACATTTAAATCTTTGATCTCGATACCAATGACTTTATGTGACAAATAAAGTATTCGTATTCAGTTCTACCCTAGTTGAATATTTTGCCCTTCAACCTCCGTGGTTCAGTTAGGTTACACTTAAATTAAAATATTTAAATGCTTAACATAAATGTTTGATCTAATTTTTAATATCATTTAATAAAATTTATATATTTGATACTATTCAATAATTTAATAATAATCAATTTATTAGAGGTTATAGCAAGAATAATTATCTATTAAATTATGCTAGATCTATGGATAATAATTAGTAAAAGGTTTATATTATTATAGTTTCACACTTAATTAAACAACTGCAATCTAATTGATAGAAAAATTGTTAAGGGGAGATTCAAAATAATTGACCTTCTAATTAGGAGAAAAATTAGTTTGCCCCCAGGGTTTTAGAAAGTCACCTTTTCGGGTAATTATGTCGATTTTAATCAAAATGGCCCTCCACAGTTTCAGAAATGCATCAAATAAGAATCAAAACCATTAACACCGTTTAAGCTCCATCAAAGTATAAAGGGTAAAATAGTCTTTCACATTTTTAATAACTTGAGACCAATTCCTTTTGATGGAGTTTAACATTATAGTTTTGGTTCTTATTTGATGCCTTTTAAGAATTTATGAGGGGCATTCTGATTAAAAGTGACATCATTACCCCAAAAGCGTGACTTTCTTATTCTTTGGAGGGGCAAACTAATTTTCTCTCTTCTAGTTAGTGTAACGATGTAAATAAAAAGTTGAAGTTATTATAAAAGCTGACCCTTGAGTTATGTAACCGGTAATTTTACCCGGCCTTTGCATGTAAGTGGTTAAATCCTTACCGGTATGTAAAGTCCATTTTAAGGGTCCCGTACTCCCACGTTGTCTTGTTTCATAATATACGGGTTCACAAAAAGTAAACGAACTCATTATCAAAAAATCAAAGCCTAGTCTGCACCCTTGTCTTTCTTTCCTCTCAAAGAACATGGCCGTTGAGCATTTCAACTACCATTTTGAGGGCGATAGACAAAATTCACTCCAAAGAAAAACGTGTGCTGGGGGTTCTTCTAAGAGAAACAAGGAGGGTCAAAGTAACCTTGGCCAAAATCAGAGACTCACTGTTTAATTTGGAGGAACGGCATACACAAGAAAGTGAGAATGCGGAGGAATGGCAGACTCAGAAAAGAGAGGATGCGGAGGAACGTCAGACACAGAAAAGAGAGAATGCGGAGGAACAGCAGACACAGAAAAGCGAGCTCCGGGAGCTGCTTGCAAATCTTTCAGATCTGTTGTACGATGCAGAGGAAGTGTTCGATGAATTGGAGTGTGACGTTAAGGCGAAACAGGTAATCAAACTCCATCTGAGCGTAAAATATCATAGTAAAATAAAGGATATCAGAAAAAGGTTAGATGTAATGGTAGCTGCTAATAGCTATAAGTCTATATTTAAGGTCGAAAACCCTGTGTCTTGGTCTAATTATTTAACGAAGTTGGTGATGGATCACACCTTTGTGGGTACTTGTGATGTTTTTGGACAAGACCAAGATAAGGAAAACATCATAATAGACTTTTTGATGAAACCAAAGAAAGAAGATGAAAGGGTCACAGTAATTCCGATAGTTGGAACTGGAGGTATAGGAAAAATCACCCTAGCCAACGAGGTCTACAGTGCAAAAGGATAGATGAACATTTTCGCCTAAAAATGTGGATACGTGTACCCGAGGGCTTTGATATAATTACGCTGATGAAAGAAACTTGTTTATCTGACATTGGTAAAAAAACAGATGCTGAATTAGCAGCTGATAAGTGAGAAGGATGTTTGCTACAAGCATTGGCTGGTAAAAGATTTTTGCTCGTCTTGGATGATGTTTGGAACGAAAATAATGACAAATGGGAAAAATTCAAAAATTTGTTGACGCAGGAAGCAAATGGGAGTAAAATTGTGGTTACAACATGTTAATGTAGTACCGAAGCTGCAAAAATAATGAGAACAGTTGATAAAAATTATGATTTAGAAGGCCTTTTTCAAGGGGCTTCTATGTCCTTGTTTGTGAAGTCGGCTGCCTTTATAGATGCTGGAGACGAAACAAGTCAAAAGCTCACTGATATTGGGAAAGAAATTGGAAAAATGTGATGGTGTTCCTTTAGCTGTGAAAACTATAGGAACCCTACTTTATCAAAACACAAATATGCCTGATTGAGTGCGAATTAATGATGATGAAATATGGAGGGAAGGCCAAATCGGAAAGAAAATCCTATCCGTATGGAAATTGAGTTATGCTCGTTTGCCATCTCATTTGCGAAGATGCTTGGCATATTGTGTTAGAATTATTTATAATTCTTATAAAGTGGTCCATGTGAATTAAATGTAATATAAGGTCTAGTAATAATGAATTTAATTAAAGGACATATTGGTCTTTAACCTTTGATGAAAAGGTGTGATGTTTGCAGTTAATTAAATAACTGCAATATAAAAAGCGGGTCCTCTCTCTATTCTCATATATGCTAAAATTTTTTCCCGTCCATCAAGAGAGTTTGCAATTACAGAAGAGAAGAAAGGGAGAGAAACGCTGCCTATTTTTGATTCAATCAAGATTCAAGTTTTAATTTTTCAAATTATGGAATCAGGTATGTATTTCTTTTATATATATGTGAAAGTTTATCAAGTTTCAAGATCCTATAACTTTATATTTATGCAACTTCGGGCATAGAAACATGAATTGATTATTGATTCTTTGCCTTTGATGAGTTTGCTTTTAAGTTTACAAGTGGTATCAGAGCAATTTCAAGTTTAGAAACTGATGAATTTTCCATTAAGTTATTTTTTAGGGTTCTTATGGGATGTAGAAATTAATTGGGTTTTTGGAAATTGTGAAATAGGAATGGTTTGGGTAAAATAGATTTAAGAAAGTAGTTTGGGTTTAAAAATTAACAAATTGGAAGGCTGGAAAATTATTCTGAAGTGCAAATTTTCAGAATCCATAAACTTTTTTCAATAAAAAAAATTCCAGAAATTCGGAATATGAAATTTACCTAATTTTTCCAGAAATTCGGGTCAATAATTGACCCATAAAATATTAATCCAACCCAATGATTAAAGTCTTAATAAGTGAGCCCAACAAATCCATTAAGAATAACCCATAAAGAAGCCCAACCCTATAACCCATAAAGAAGCCCAACCCTTTTTGGTCAAACGGATCAACCCAAATAGGTTAAAATGGGTTGACCCGAACCAAAAAAAGGGGCCAAATCGACCCGGTTAGGACTCAAAACGGTGATCCAGACCGGTCAACGGATTAAACCGGTTCGATCATGATCCGAATTGGTCAATGGTTAAAGTTAACGGTCAACCATTAAAATTCACGTCAACGGTTAAAGTTAACAGTCAACCATTAAAATTCACGTCAACGGTTAAAGTTAACGGTCAACCATCAAAGTTGACGGTGACAATCAAAATTAACAATGAGGATCGAATCAACCCAATTTTTTCCTTAGTGTGCGTTTAGGCACGTGAAATGTGTATAAGTTTCTAAAGTATAATTTTCTTTAGAGAAAGATAAGTATGAAAAACTTATAGTTATTATTTAAGTTTGATAACTATATTATGTATAATTTGTTAGTCACCAAAGTGGCCAAATTAAAATGATTATCCTATAGATATCAAATTAAATAAGATTCAAATACTCAATATCATTAGATGCTTTAATGAGATGACATAATGTATTGGACATGAGTAATTTGAAGTTTATATGTTATAGGATAGTTAAGGATCACCCAAAGGTAGATTAGGTAATCCTATAATTATGAACATAATCGTGGTTAATTAATGTACTTGATTAGGTGTGTTTAGTATATCCAAAGATAACAAACATGTCTAACTAAAGTACATTTAATTACCAATTAAGAAAACTTATAAAAGATTGCATCAATTCAGTTTAATTATCGTGTATTGTTATTTCTCCCAAAGGAGATTTTCAATATATATTTATGTTTTAATGATAATAAATTTTAATATCTGAATCTGAAATTATGGATAAGGTATAAAACTCAAAGCATTAATGTGTAAGCATAATTTTTGTTTTTGCAGCATCTGCTTTTCACGCCTCATCTGTTATTAAGTTTAATGGGTTTAATTATAATGAATGGAGTGAACAAGTCGAGTATTACTTGGGTGTTCAAAATCTCGACCTTGCACTCATGACAGAGAAATCAGCTGATCTCACTGACAATAGCACTGATGAAGAAAGGTTTTTCCATAAGGAATGGGAGAGATCGAATAGATTGAGCCTGAAATTTTTACGGATGACAGTGGTGAGCAAAATCAAGACCTCACTTCCTACTACAGAATATGCTAGGGAATTTATGAAATTAGCCAAAGAGACATCTCAGTCTGAAGCCGCTGACAAGTCCCCCATGGGGGCATTAATGAGTAGGCTGACCACCATGAAATATGATGGTGCTCGTAGCATGTATGAACATGTGACTGAGATGTCAAATATAGCAGCAAGAATTAGAAACATGGGAATGTATGTGGATGAAAGTTTCCTTGTTCAGTTTGTCATTAACACTTTACCTCCTTAGTTTAGTCCATTTCAAATTAATTATAACACAATTAAAGATAAATGGAATATGACTGAGCTTCAAACTAAGTTAGTTCAAGAGGAGGAAAGATTGAAGAAACAAGGAGTTCATTTTGTTAATCTTGTGGGCTTGTCTAGAGTCAAGAACAAATCGAACAAGAAGTATGGAAAGGGCAAAAAGCCACTGAAGATTAACGAGTCTTCTGCCCAAGTCCATAAGAAGGATAAGACTAAAGAAAAGTGTCATTTCTGTAAGAAAGTTGGACACTATATGAGGGATTGCCTGAAACGTAAGCCATGGTTCGAAAAGAAAGGTAAGCCTAGTGCTTTTGTATGTTTCGAATCATATTTATCGGAAGTTCCTTATAATACTTGGTGGATTGATTCTGGATGTACCACTCATATCTCTAATACTTTGCAGGGATTCCTTATGACCCAGATCATAAACGATAATGCAAGATTTGTGTACATGGGGAATCGAGTCAAAGCACGAGTTGAAGCCATTGGAACCTATCGTTTAATTTTATGCCCTCTATGTACCGGAGTTATCCCGTAATTTGATATCTTTATCTAAACTTGATTTAGAAGGATATTCTTTTAAGTTCGGGAATGGATGTTTCAGTTTATTTAAATATAATTGTTTAATTGGTTCTGGTGTACTTTGTGATGGATTGTACAAATTACATCTTGATAATTTGTTTGATGAGACATTATTGACCCTGTATAATAGTATAGGAACAAAACGTGCTTCTGTGGATGAGAAATCTGCTTATTTATGACATAAGCGTTTATGCCATATATATCAAGAGAAAGGATGCAAAGATTAGTAAATGATGAAGTTTTACCTAATTTGGACTTTACTGATCTTTGAGCTTGTGTGGATTGTATCAAAGGAAAACAAACCACATCCACAATTAAGAAAGCAGCCACAAGCAGCACAGAACTCCTTGAATTAATACACACCGATATATGTGGTCCTTTTGATGTACCTTCTTTTAGTGGAGAAAGATATTTCATCATTTTTATAGATGATTTTTCACGTTATGATACATCTATTTATTGCATGAAAAATCTCAATCTGTTAATATCCTAGAGGTATTCATTAATGAAGTTGAGAGGCAATTAGATAGAAAGGTGAAAGTAGTATGATCAGATAGAGGTGGTGAATATTATGGTAAATACAATGAATCTGGACATTGTCCAGGTCCATTTGCTAAATTCTTGGAAAGTCGAGACATATGTGCCCAATACACAATGCCGGGAACACCGCAACAGAATGGTGTTGCAGAAAGGCGCAACCGAACGTTAATGGATATGGTTAGGAGTATGTTGAGTCATTCCTCATTACTCTCATCATTGTGGATATATGCATTAAAGACTGCTATATATTTATTAAATAGGGTTCCTAGTAAGGCAGTTGCAAAAACTCATTTTGAACCGTGGACAGGAAGGAAACCTAGTTTGAGGCACCTGCATGTTCGGGGTTGCCCAGTAGAAGTCAAGATTTATAATCCACATGAAAAGAAACTGGACTTAAGAACAACTAGTGGTTTTTTCATTGGTTATCTAGAAAAATCTAAAGGGTATCGTTTCTACTGTCCTAGCCATAGTACGAGAATAGTTGAGACTAGAAATGTAAGGTTTATTGAGAATGGTGAAATCAGTGGGAGTGTTGAACCACGTAAAGTGGATATTCAAGAAGTTAGGGTACAGGTCCCTAAGCCTATGACTTCTACTGAGGTTGTAGTTCCTATAGTTGTCATACGTTCTGATAACAATCAGGAACAACAAATAATTGAGCAAACACTACCTGATAATTTAATAATCAATGAACCTATGGTTGGTGAGCCACATGAAGTAGTAAATGAACCACAAGAAATGACATTAAGAAGATCTCAAAGACAAAGGAGATCTGCCATTTCTAATGATTATATGGTTTATCTACAAGAGTCTGAAATTGACTTAGGAATGGAAACAGATCCAGTTTTGTTTTCACAAGCCCTTAAAAGTGATAATTCTGTAAAATGGTTAGACGCTATGAAAGAATAGTTAAAATCAATGGAATATAATGAAGTATGTGATCTAGTAGTATTGCCTGAAGGTTGTAGAATAGTCGGGTGTAAATGGATCTTTAAGACCAGGTGTGACTCTAATGGCAATATTGAACGGTATAAGGCCAGACTTGTTGTCAAAGATTTTACTTAGAAAGACGGTGTTGATTACAACGAGACTTTTTTGCCAGTTTCCTCAAAGGACACGTTTAGAATTATTATGGCAATGATAGCTTATTATGATCTAGAGCTTCATCAAATGGATGTGAAAACTGCCTTTCTGAATAGGGATATAGAAGAAGAAGTGTACATGGAACAACCTGATGGTTTTCCAATTGAAGGGAAGGAACACATGGTGTGTAAATTAAAGAAATCCACATACGAATTAAAACAAGCTTCCAGACAGTAGTACCTCAAGTTCAATGATACCATTACTGCTATCGGATTTAGGAAAATACTATTGATTAGTGTATATATCTGAAGGTCAATGGGAGCGTATTTGTAATTCTAGTCCTGTATGTTGATGACATTTTGCTTGCTACTAATGATCTTGGCATGATGTATGAAACCAAGAAGTTTCTCTCTAAGAACTTTGAGATGAAGGATATGAGCCAGACATCCTATGTAATTGGAATTGAAATTATCCGCTATAGATCACAAAGATTGTTGGGATTGTCTCTAAAAGCTTATATCAACAAAGTTCTGGAGAGATACAAAATAGACAAGTGCTCTGCAAGTCCAGTTCCAATTCAGAAATGTGATAAGTTGAGCCTTAAGCAATGCCCACATATTGAATTGGAACATAAGCAATTGGAGCATATTCCTTCTGCATCAGTTGTTAGAAGTTTAATGTATGCTCAGACATGTACCAGACCAGACATTAGTTTTGTGGTCGGTTTGCTGGGTAGATATCAATATAATCCAGGGATGGATCATTGTCGAGCTGCAAAGAAAGTGTTAAGATATTTACAAGGGACGAAGGATCATATGCTTACCTATAAGAGATCCGATTATCTTGAGGTAGGTGGATATTCAGATTCAGATTTTGTTGGTTGTTTAGACACCAGGAAATCCACTTTTGGCTACATATTTATTTTAGCCGGAGGAGCAATTTCATGGAAAAGTGTGAAGCAGTCTGTCATTGCTGCTTCCACTATAGAGGCTGAGTTTGTGTCATGCTTTGAGGCCACAGTTCAAGGATTATGGCTACAGAATTTTATTTCAGCACTTGGGATTGTCGATAGTATTGTCAAGTTGCTGAAAATTTATTGTGATAATGCCGCAGCAGTCTTCTTTTCTAAAAACGACATATATTCAATAGGTGCTAAACATATGGAATTAAAATACTTTGCCGTTAAAGAAGAAGTTCAAAAACAAAGAGTGACTATTGAGCATATTAGCACCAATTTTATGATAGCGGATCTGCTGACTAAAGGGCTATCACCTAAAACCTTTAGTGAGCACGTTGAAAGGATGGGTATTATTGCCCGTCATGATTGATTTATAATATATTGTATATGTTCCTTGACATTATGGTGTTAACATTATGTTGTTTTTATGTATATAAAGCTCTTTATGTTTAGTCACTTTGAGCTCTTGATGTATTGTTTCTGATTGATATAAGTTATTCTATTATATGTTTCTTTATATTATGTTGTTTTGTATACATGAATGATAAAGATGTCAGAATTTGTCTTTGATAAGGGCATTATTTTGGACCATTAAGAATTATTATAGATTGTTCGGAGTATAGAATTTGTAAAGTGATGCATGGAAGGGAATATGTTGATTTAATAACATATGACCGCCATGATCCTTATAGATTCCTACTTTATAATGTTTATATCTTGACCATTTAAGATATGACTTTTAATTATTTATTATTGTGTATACATTATGTTTAATTACTAAGCTGTAAAATTTTATTTTTTTATGACACATGGACCAAGTGGGAGAATGTTAGAATTATTTATAATTCTTACAAAGTGGTCCATGTGAATTAAATATAATATAAAGTTTAGTAATAATTAATTTAATTGAAGGGCATATTAGTCTTTAACCTTTGATGGAAAGGTGTGATGTTTGCAGTTAATTAAATAACTGCAATATAAAAGGTGGGTCCTCTCTCTATTCTCATATATGCTAAAATTTTTCTCTGTCTATCAAGAGAGTTTGCAATTACAGAAGAGAAGAAAGGGAGAGAAACGCTGCTTATTTTTGATTCAATCAAGATTCAAGTTTTAATTTTTCAAATTATGGAATAAGTATGTATTTCTTTTATATATATGTGAAAGTTCATCAAGTTTCAAGATCCTATAACTTCATATTTATGCAACTTCGGGCATAGAAACATGAATTGATTATTGATTCTTTGCCTTTAATGAGTTTGCTTTTAAGTTTACATATTGTTCTTTGTTTCCAAGGCATCATTGTTTTAATAGTAATTATCTGGTCCATCATTGGATGGCACATGGTTTTCTTGCAACTTCCACAGAAAAAGACTCGGAGATGGAAGATGTTGGGATGCAATATTTGGAGAAATTATTTTTAAGGTGTTTCTTTCAAGATGTTGAAGATCATGGGTATTTTTTCACGTTTAAAATGCACAATCTTATATATGATTTTGTTGAGGAAGTTGGACAAAGAGATTGCAAAACAGTAGATCTCAGAATTTTGCACATGGACGTAAATGCTCGACATTTGTCATTTCTTGGTGTTGGAAATAGTAATAAAAAAGTTCCATCTACTTCCAACAATTTTCGTAGCATCATCATGCGAAGTCTACAATCTCAGAGTGTTACTGAATCTGTCGATAATTGTTATACCTGGGAAATCAAGGGCTGACGTGGGAAATCACATGATGGGGTGTGACCTGCTCCCGTCAGAACGGTAAGCGCACGTCAGGCCTGCCAGACGCTATGGAGCTCCCACGTGTCCCTTTCCCTGCTTCAAATCGTGTGAAATCAGTTTGGAAGGTAGGCAATGTGACGTGAAGCCAGATTTTGTCCTGACATTTACACCAACCCATGGATTTAATGATGATTACTTGCACTCATCTCACTATAAAAAGAGGAAGACCCATTCATTAAGGGTATTCGGCTATTTTACACTCGAAACTAGCTTTCTTTCTCTCTCTTGTACCTTTGTATTTACTTTTCCCCAATCATTTGTAAGTCAGTCCACTGTTGCGACCTGACCCACAATACTAATACAATTATCAGTGGATGTAAGACTTGCTACCTTAGCATCCGAACCACTTTAAAAAGCTCTCATTATTGCATTTATTCTTCACGTTATCAATACCCACGTGTGTCTCTTGGCCAACCAACGTTACGCACGTGTCGATTAGTTGGTGTCAAAATCACGCATCAATAATAATAAATGGATATCGAATTTTAAGTGCCTGAGGCCCTTATCCTTAAGTGGTTTAAAATTCTAAGAGCTGCCAGAATCTGTAGGTGCATTGAAACAGTTGAGATTTCTTGATTTATCTGAGAATTCAGATTTGGAGAAACTCTGTGAGACTATTTGTAAGCTTCTGAATTTGCAAACCTTAAAACTTCTTGGTTGTTCAGCTCTTAAGAATTTACCCACCGTACAGAAGATGATTAGCCTTAGATATTTGGGATTAACAACACGGCGGAAGCATCTACCAAAAATTAAAGCTGAATGTTTCAAATCCCTCCAGTATCTGCACTTTTATAAGTGTAAGAATCTAGAAAGTTTGCATGACGGGATGGAACTTCTCACCACCATCCGAACATTGATTTTTCAAGGTTGTGATAGCTTGACCTCGTTCCCAGACGAAGTACAAGATCTGAAGAGGTTGGAGAAGTTGGTGATATACAGTTGTCCAAAGCTTAAACTGAAGTGGGATTTGCAACATAAAGACCCCCGCCTGAACCTTAAAGTGTTCATGATTTATGACTTGCAAGTAGTGGACTTACCCCAGTTGATTCCTCAAGGGTCTGCTAACACTTTAGAAGACATCCGTATTGAAAAATGTCCCAAGCTCACAGAATTACCAACATGGCTTGCAAATCTTACAGTCCTTCAAAAACTTGAGATTATGAGTTGCTCAGGATTGTCATCTCTGCCGGGTGGGATGGAGAAGCTCACCGCCCTTAGAGAACTGAAGATACAAAAATCTCCTCGCCTGAGTGAAAGCTGTTGACAGAAGTCCCTAAACATTCCTAATTTGGAGATTCATCTTGACCCTGAAGGTGCTTCATCATCCAGGGACAATGAATGATCAGGTACGTGTAGAAATCTCTCTTCTTATTTTCGTTGTCATAATTAAGCTTGGGAAATTGTTTAAATGTGCTAGCTATAACGTTATTGTAGGAAAACCCTTCAATACGTGTTATTGCCGTAACAAGAAATTAATCTAGCTATCTGCGAAGTTCAAAATAATTTTTTCTTAGTTATAGGTTTTACCCAGTAGTTCATAAGTCTGACAATCCACGGATGAAAACAAGCCGTATTACTGATAAAAATATTTTCGCAGTTTTTGGACTCATGTTTTGTTGCTGTAGTTTCGGTTGATATTGTTTCTGTATTCTTTTTAATTCAAAATTTTAACTATAATATGAACAATTATAATTATACGATTCATAAATTCTTCCCATAGTTTTCCTTGACTATGTTGAATATATGTTAACATATTTACCTTCTGATGATTCCTATAATATAGTGTAAAAGTTTCTCATCTATATATATATATATAGGATTATGCTTGTTACACAAATAAGTTTCTTGGAATTGCACTGGTCTGGTAACATGTGTAGTATGACAATTGCATCCCTTGATCCAGGCACCCCACCAAGTGACTGGAAATTTTATTCGCTGCAGAAGTTCTTTTTTTGTTTTTATTATTTTCTAATATCTAGATTTTATTTACCTTGTAACCTTTATTGTTCAACTGTCGCAGCTTTGCTAGAGATTCAGTCAAAGTCTTCAGCAAGTGCAGGAAGTTCCGATTCCAGTTGCAGCTAATGTGAATTTTTTATTTTTTTATTTTTTTTAATCTTTGTGTTCTTGAATTGTTATATTGGGTGTATTTGTCACTTTCTGAAATTTGTGGTTGTTGTACACTTGTACTTCATCAAACCTCAAGGGGAAGATGTAATTTCCATGTTTTATGGTTTGATTCAGTTAATGTTTGTACTGAATAACGCTTCGGAATTGTTTCCCAGTCAACTGTTTGTTTGGTTTTCTCTATTTCTTATATGAGTAATGCTATAGACACTGAAATTTTACACCGAATTTTTGTACCAAAGGACATGGCAACCAGTCAGATGCGATCACGTTGGAGTCTTTTGTGAATGAACGGCCGTCCAATATTTATGGACCCCCGCCCATATTTAATGGACTCTTATTCATATTATATGGATGGGTGTCTATTTACTATAGACGGATGTCCATATAAGATGGACGCCCGTTCAAAAAATTTTAAAAGAAAAATAATAGACGTCCGTCCATCTTATATGGATGGGTGTCTATTTATTATGGACGGGAGTCCATAGTAAATGGATGGGCGTTCACTTAGAATGGACGCCCGTCCATTGTTTAAAATAAAAAAGATTTAAAACAAAAATTATGGACGTCCGTCCATATATTACATGGACGGACGTCCATATTCAATGGACAGGCATCCCTTTTAGATGGACGCCTGTCCATTGTTTGATTTAATTGTGTTTTGAAAAGATCAGTTCTGCTTGTCATCTCCTGAGCTCTTCACTGTGAAATTTAGACGTATTTGGTGGTTTTATCTTGCAAATAGTCGAAGTCCTGACATAATCTTTGACTCTTAAGGAGACCCCTATTCCAACCAAAGTTGCTAGGCTCATGCTCATCTCTGATGTTCTCCATAATAGTAGTGCTCCTGTAAAAAATGCATCTGCTTACCGTACCGAATTTGAAGCAACATTACCTGACATAATGGAGAGCTTTAATGACTTGTATCATAGTATAATTGGAAGGATTACTGTTGAGGCCCTAAAGGTGAGCAATAATGGCAACTTTCATTTTGACTTCCTATTGTATTTTTCATTTGTTCTGCTTTTGGTTTTTATGTGATAATTATTTGAGTTTTGGCAGGAACGAGTTTTAAAAATATTGCAAGTATGGTCAAATTGGTTTCTGTTTTCAGATGCATATGCGAATGGATTACGAGCTACATTTCTTCGGTCCGGGAATTCAGGTGTGACTCCGTTTCATTCTATCAGTGGTGATGCTTCAAAAATAGAAAAGAAAACTAGCTCTGAAAATACAAGTGACGGTGGTATCCATCTGGTAAAAGCAAGTAATATCACGCGGTCCAAAATTAAGGGATGACCGTTTAACCTTAAAATTTGTTAATATTAAAAGATTATGAGGACTAGCGTCCATAAACAATTTAGGCCAAATATTTTTAGTTTAAACTATGAACGGGCGTCTATTCTAGGTGAACGGTCATCCATATAATATGGACGGAAGTCCATTTCAAATGAATGACCGTCTAATAACAATGGACGGTTGTCCATATTTGATGGACGGTCGTTCATTTGTGGAATATTTGTTAATGTGATACATGACTCATCTGATTCAGTGGACACGTCATTCGGTGTAAAAATTTGACGCAAAGCGCTAGTGTCCGTAGCATTTTTCTTCTTATATTATGAGTAACCTCAAAATAAAATTGAGCTTAGTCCACGTATCTTTTCTATTTGTCATTCCATTTGGTATATATAAATAGGGCAGACCCACATAGGGTCACGTGGGGTCAAGTGACCTCACGGTGGGTTTTATTTTTTTATTTTTCAATTTTGTCCCACAAAAAAACTAAATTATAAAATTACAGTAAATTAAATTTATTAAAAATTTTGACTTTCTCTAATAATATGTTTTCCCCTTTTTCCCCAATCTGTTAGAGTCATGAAAGTGACTCTATTTTGGTGATAAAAATACCCCATGTGTGATTAAATTGAAGTATATTGAGATAATTAAAGAACTTATAAATTTATTAACGAAAATCGCTTTCTAATATTTTTCTTATGAATTTAACGTGTTTGGAATGATTTTGGAAAGTATATGAGTTGATATTAGGTTGTGGTTTATGGATTAAGGGTGATTTTTGTCTCATTTATGCTGTTTAGGGGGTAAAATGTCATGTTTTAAGGGGTTGATTTTGTCACTTTTCAATTGTGTAGGGACTAAACTGATATTTTACATATTGTTCTATAAAGCAAAAGTGCAGATCGCGTTTCCCCAGGGGGCTGTTCATCATCTTTTCCGGCGACCCTTCGTCTCCCTCCGGCGACCCTTCGTCTTCTCCGGCGACGTTTCGTCTCCCTCGTGCACGGCTCATCATCATCCCGTCAAAACCACGACAAACCACCACCGAGAACCACCACGCCGCGACGCTTCACCTTCCACCACCGTGACTTTTCGTCTTCCAGGCGAGATTTCGCCGTTTTCCGGCGACGTTTCAGCTCCCCAAGGGTCGATCCACCTTCCCCACAGCAGGATCTACACTTCCCTAACTTCAGCCACCGCGAAAACCGCCGGAATCCGTGATTTAGCCGCCGCGACTCTTCATCTTCCAGGCCAGATCCTGCTCATTTCCGGCGACTTCTCACCTCCCCATGACCTAATCTGAACTCCCCATCACCAGAGCTTTCCATCGGTACCTTCGGATCCCATTTCCGCCACCGTTTTCCGGAAGACCCGCCCGAGAAAAATTAACGCGTTTTCCGGTGAACCGCGTCTGTATTCCGGGCTGTCCGTTGGTCGTTTTCGCCCTTCTTCGCATCATATCGCTGTCGGTTACCTCCTCTTCGCCATGATCAGCTCCGCTTTCCATTTCAGCCTCCGTCATCACCACCATGAGCGGTGAGTTCCCTGATTGTCCGCTTACGGTGTGGCGAGATCGAGATTGACTCCACGATCTCCTCATCAGCTCTCGACTAGTTGGATGAGCCCGAATGTTGGATATTTGGTTAAGTTTCTTGTATTCAGATTATATTTGTTTTCGTTTCAGTTTGTTTGCGATACTTTAATATTATTCTGATGCTCGATGTGTTGAATTGATAATGTCCATTGAGAACGTTTATTGATATATAACTTTTCGCATAATTGAATGTCGGTTTGAGATTATTGAATGTTGATTATGACTTTAAATTGCTTCGGTACTGATTGCAATCAAGTTGTAGTAGCGTTTAATGTCATCTCTACTAGGAATGCATTTATTGTGTAATTAGTTGATTGGATGATACAGGTTGATAGGTTGTACTTGTTAACGTTGTACCAACTAGTGGTGTTTAAGGGTTTAGCATTTTTCGGTTAGTCAATGATAGTCTTTAACCAATCGATCTGTAACTAAGACGACGGGGAGACAGGATAGATTATGCCTAGATTGCCGGGAGATATTTCTAGTGATTTGCCTAGCCTTGTAGGATTAGGAAATTGAAGAGCGAGGAGAGGAATTGTGAGAGTTGGTCTTGAGTCAAACCGAACCCGTAGCGACAACGTTTTTAATATTGTGTTTTAGTTAGCAATTTATTTAATGCTTTTAATTTCCTGCAAGTAATTAGTTTCCGTAGTTTTAATCAATCATTTTGCCAATTTCTCTTTCGTTAACTCAAATATACATTAGGTCATTAGTCTTGTTCTCTGTGGATTCGACCCTACTTACCGCTAACTACGGTACTTAGGTTTAATTTTGTGACCGTGACGACCGGTCTAACACAATCCCAACTTTTTCTCTTGCCCAGCGTGTCCCACTCCATCTCTCTATTCCCTAATTTTCTCTATAATATATTAAAATTTATGTAATCATTTAATTTTGTTTTTAGTCTATGAATGATGAAAGATTTATTTAGTTTTACAAATGAACTTTCTCAAGCACCACAAAGAAAAGATCAAAATATTGTAAATGTTATGAATTTGGTTGAAGCATATAAGCAAGCTTTACAATTGATGAGAGATAGTGGATATGAGAATTTACCTAGCAAAATTTGTTCTTTTTGTGTCAAACATGACATTGATATTCCAAACATGGATGAAAAAAAATTTATTCAATGGTGATCATAACGGAAGACTAAAGGTATCACAAACGTACAACATTACTGTATTAAAGTATTTTATAGCATCCTAGATATGTAGCTTCAAAAGTTGAATAATCGTTTTAATAAGGTAAACACTGAATTACTTATTTGTTTGGTATGCTTATGCTCAAATGAAAATTTTGTTACTTTTAATAAGCAAAAATTGATGCGTCTTGCTGAATTTTATCCAAAAGATTTTTCTAACTTAGAACTCATAGCACTTGATTCTCAATTTGATATTTATATTTTGGATGTACGCTCTAATATCAAATTTATAGAATTGAATGACATTGGAGATCTTACAAGAGTAATGGTTGAAACTAAGAAGGATATAGTGCTTCCATTAATTTGTCTGTTGATAAAATTAACATTGGTTTTACTGATTGCCACTGCTATTGTAGATAGAGCATTTTCTGCAATGAATGTTGTGAAGAATCGTTTGTGAAATAGAATGAATGATTAATGGTTGAATGATACTTTAATTATGTATATAGAGAATGATGTATTTGATAATATTGATAATAAAGTCAATATACAATATTTTCAAAAGATGAAATCTCGTTGAGAACTAGAGGTGGAACAAATGGGCCGGGTTAGGCGGGTCAACCCTAACCCGCCCGCATTAGAGAGGTTCAACCCGGACTGCCTTATAGGCAGGCCAGGTTGAACCCAACCCGCATGCAACCCCCGGGCGGGCCGGGTTGCTATATGGCAACCCGCCAACCCGGCGGGTTGCTATTTGTTTACAATAGCCAACCGGACGGGTTGGCAAGCCAACCAGCCGGGTTGCCCCAAAAAAAAAAATTAAAAAAAAATTATTTTTTTCAAGTTTCCCCCATTTTTTTTATTCTTTTAATTAAACTATTATGATTGAACTCTTACAAATAATTTTACACAATAATATTAAACTATACTTCTAAATCATAAATATTAAAATGTATAAAACTTCGTAATATTTGACACATTGTTATTATTATTTTTTATGGTACGTAAAATATAAAAAAATTAAATACTGAAGTCTTATTCTTAAATTTTCATGTCTTGTATAAAATATAATTTATTCTTATGCTAAAGTTTCATCAATTGAATGAATAAATCTAATTTTTCTTATATTACAATTTTATTGTATTAAAATTGAATTAATATTTGAAATGTTAATAAAAAAAAATTAATTTAATTGAATTATTGATATTTGAAAAGTTAACTAAAAGCAATTACATTTATTCATTTATAAATCGTTAATTATTTATTTAGAAAGTTAACTAAATAAAACAAAACAAAACAAAAAAAATAAAAAAATAGGATTAACCCGACGGATTAGGGTTGGTGGGCCGGGTTGGGCTAGCCATTACCCAAAAAATGGTGGGTCTAACCCAACCTGCCTTTGTTGGCGGGCGGGTTGGTCCGAACGGGTTACTTTTCCACCTCTGTTGAGAACAATTATAAATATGTTAGTTAATAAGAATTTTATTAATACAAATATTTGTGTTTATTTATATTTATATTTATGTTAATTGTTATTTTAACGATTGACCTCTCATAAGCTTCATTCCTGGGTCCACCCTTGTATATATTGCATTTTTTGTCGTCTCTGTTTATTTTCTCTCCTATAGTTAGAGAAAATTCAGCTTGATGTGCATAGCAATAAAAAAAAAATAATGATAATAAATAAAATAACAATAGTAATAATTTGAAGTGATTGAATTTATTTCGTGCATAGCCATGAACAATCCCTTCCCAAGACCCCATTACATCGATTATTTAAACTGTGGGCCTCAATCTTTATTTATATTGAGTATATGGCAATGGAGGTAATTATTTATGACATTTTTTTTTTTTTTTTTTTTTGAGACTGTATCTGGATGGTTCAAGAAAATTTAATTAATAGGAAATTAATTGTACACCTGATTAGAGGGAACTTATGAAAGTTTTTTATTTATTTTTTTAATATTGAAAAGAAATTATAAATATATGTCAACAGTAAATATATGAAATTATGAACGAACAAATTGTTTCCTTTGTTAACCATAATTTTTTTTTTTTTTTTTTTTATCTCCATTCTGTGAATTATTGATTTGATAAATTGTCACAAAATGGTTGTCCAATCACTTATTTTTCATTTTAAATAATTATTTATTTATACAATGAATTGTAATTAAATCGATAATAATTAGTTTAAATTTAGTTTATAAAATGTTTTTTCAAAAAATAAAATAGAAGTTTGGAAATTAAAAATATCAAACATAAATATACAAAAGAGAATATAATAAATTTTACTGCTCCTTTTATAATTTTTTTTTTCTTTTGTTTTTACTGAAAGCTATAACCGCATTAAAATAGCCCATATAAAATAAACTATAAAATAATAATGCACATACTAACTTTAAAACGTTTTATCACTTATCTCATCTCTAAGTACATGAGAGGTGATGTGTCGTATTCATCTCAGCCCGAATTCGATCCATTTAATTAATAGTGTCAAAGGATTCAACCCTAACTCAACCTATTTATTATTCATGTCATAAACGTTTTAAAGCGTGTCAACTTATTTATTAATTTGACATGTTTGTCATTTTTATTTATTACGTTATATAAATAATAATAATTATATAAATATATAGTTATATAACATATATTATTAAATTTCAAAATACTAATAATTTATGTTTATGAAATGTTGACATTGGGAAAATTGGATTCAGTATATGGTTATAAATTTTATTTTATATTGCCATAATATAATTTATATATCTATTGATTGTTGAAATTTATTATTTGTAAAATTATGTTACGAAATGTTATATACTTATGATTATATACTATGTGGTAAAATATTATCTCTCAATTGTCAATTTTATGGAGTCTTGACTCTTTACATTTAGTATTTGTAAAACTATATGATAAAATTTGATACATTAATTGCATTGTCATTTATTTTTAAACTCTATCATTGAAAATTATATTAATTATAATTTAAAATTGATATAATGTTATATTTATAAGTTATGGTAATTTTAATGTGTATAAATCACAATATGTTAACTAGCAAAACATAACGTGTAATATATAGAATATGAAAATAGATTAATTGTGCTATAATGAAAAGATTAATCATGTCATAAACAGTTAACCATGTTATAAACATGTCGTTTGTCATAAACATGTTAACGTATCATAAACGAGTCGCTTGTCATAAATAAGTTCACGGCATTATTTCTATAGTTTCTCAATCACCTTATCTAATATAATTTTAACTGGACTCAGGCCTCCACTTTTTTTTATTACAACTCGGCCCTCACTTAAGTCTAATCATGTTTGACATATTATTAGATACAATAAAGATTGGTTCACAACCCAGTTTTATGAACTTTTTTTCATAACCCCGACTTGATAGCTTGCAATTAGGTATATATGACCCACAATTGGACAGATGAGACCCATTACGAGCTGTCACGTTGGAGTTGTGAGATTAAGTTATAAGTGTAATATTACCCCCTATTAGATAACTTCTTAAACCGTGAAGAAGCAAGAAATCTTAAGGTCTATGAACTACAAAGCTTAATTAGCCCTGAAAAGTTTTTTGTTATGGGCCTGAGAAATTGATCTTCAGGGGCTAATATAGATTAGAAATTTATCGCTAATATTCTTTTCATTACCCAGAGGATTTTACTAGAATATTACTCATATATAAACTTTTAGAACTAACTTGACATAAGATGAATGAATAAATATATAAATAAGATTTTAATTCAGTAAATATTTAATAAATGTAGACCAATGATATGATAAATACATATAAGTTTGCTTATGTAGCAAAGCTATGTCCGCTAATGCACGGTTTACAAGTCTTTCTTTAAAATTGAAATTGATATTATTGTTAATATAAAGTTAGATGTCAAAAACACGGAAATATTATAGTTGGCTAATCATGTGTTTAATTAAAGACCAACTTGCTCTTCACCAACCATTATTAATTTATTGGTATTATTATTATCACGTAAAGAAATCCTATATTTAAATATAAACTTACAGGTAAAAAATACTTAAGATATTATAATTGGCTAATCTTGTGTTTAATTAAATGTCAACTTCTTGTTCACTCACCGTTATTTATTGGCAAGACCTAACCAGTCTTTCTTTAAATTAATATAGTCTTAATCAACTAATTGTATTCATCAAACATTACATTGATCTTCATTAACCCAACCCCTTCAACTAATTAAATCTTGGATTTTAATCAATGGGTTAGATACTGTTATTTAAAAGTTTGACACTTTTTGCGAACCGTTTAATATTAATGATTCAATGGTGATAAGATATATGTTGAGTTAATAGTATACGCAATTATCTTAAATTTCTTTTTTATGACCATTAGATAAACAAAGCTGAACGTTTATATGAAATATCTAAAATTAAGTCAAAAAATTTAAGTCATGGTATCTTAACCCTTACTTATTTTAGTTTAGTTTATATTTTGAAAAGACTAATAAAGAGAATTAAAAAGTTAAAAGTCGTGTTTTTTTTTTTTCTTTTTTTTTTTTGTAATTCTTGGTCTGGCAACTTCATATGGTATCAGAGTCAAAGGTTTCAAGTTCAAATCCTCACATACAAACTTGATAAAGAAAAATGAAAAAATTCCAAATTAAGTCTAATATATGTTGAATGCTCACCTGTAAACTTAAGTCTAATATGTGAACATTTGGCTTTGATTTTATAATCTACTTTAATAAGAAAACACAAAGTCTTTATTTATTAATTCTTGGTCCACTGGTGTCAATGACAATATTTGATCTTGTACTCTAAAAGATTTTCTAAAATTTACTTCTTTAATAGTTAATACACGATTGGTTAAAATTTTGATGTCTATTCAGGGTTAATCTCCTTAATACGCATCCAACCATTCCACAATAAAAAACCAAATACAAAATAGAGAAAAAATTATTAAGGTTCACTGTAAATTCTTTCTTTTTATATTGTCTTGGAACAGTTGATCTATCAATTATTAAATTAAGATTATGGTTATACAAATAAAAGTTTAGGGTTATCCAGGAGTCTTGTGTTTGAATCTTTGCAGTAGCCACTTACCATATTTGTTATTTATCCGATTTATTGGGCTTGTAGGATGTTTAGTGCATCTTAATGGATTAGTCGAGGTGCGTGCAAACTGACCCGAATATCACAGGTCAATAAAAAAATTAAAGTTTAATGATTAATATAAAAAAAATTAAAATTAGAAAATAATAGAAACAAAAATAAGTTAACAAAATAAAATAACAAATTTAATATTGAAATTAAACTTAGATGGAAAGGTTAGACAAAATCTTGCTTTATCAAGATTTTTTGGGAATAATTATGTTTTAGGGGCCCTTATGTAATTGAGAAGAGAAGGCTTAAAATTTTAGGAAGACGTTATGTAATTGCACTATAACGTGGTCTGCCCCTGGCTATGAGTTTATATTAATACATATTTAACTGAAAATTGAATATTTCTTTGTAAAACCAGTTTTTTACCCTTTATTTAAAATCCCAATATACTAGCCATCAAAATATTAAGCTTTCTGCCAACATAAGCATTAATAAAATAAAATTATGCCCATTTTAGGAAGTATGCATACAAACCATGGTAAAAATAATAATACTAGTCATCCCAAAAATTATCTGAAAATTTTCATTCCAAGTGATGTGTAATCCAATGTGGTAGTAAGGATGCGTTTAGTCTAAGGAATGTTGTATTATTGGAATGTTATATTAATGGAAAGATATATTACTTTGAAGATTATTGAAAATATTAAGGGAAATGTATTTAGTTGGTTGGAATAAATTGGTGGGTATGTTATATAAATTACTAAATTGCCCTCCTTTTTAAATATTAATATAATATTATTTTGGTTATTATTTTTTTAATCATTTTTTTTAGTCCCCTACATGTCAGATTTAGCTAAAACACCTCAACAATAAAAAAAGTTTAAAACTTAACAAAAACACCCCAGTCACCTTCCCAAGACTGTCGGTCGCCAGTGGCCGCCGCTGACAATTGCCTGAATGGCACACAGCTGGTCGACGTGCATCGTTAAGGACATTTTCAGATAATAAGATCTGGTCGTTTTATAGCCAAGGCTAGATCTTTGGCCGTTTCACGACCATAGATTTGGCCTTTTCACTGGCAGATCTGGCCATTTCATTATTGGCCATTTTCAGCCATAGATCTCCAAAATGTCCTTATCAGCTCACGATTAGCCAAATTCAGCTAGCCCTGCGTTGTTCCGATGACTGCTGGTGATGGTGGCTGGTGATGGTGACTGGCGATCGATAGTCATCTTGGGTGTTTGGGGGTGGTTGTGGTCTTGGGTAATTTGGTTGAAGTATAAGGGTAATTTTGTCTTTAAAATCTTGAGTATAAGGCTAAAATTGTCCATCAATATATTGTAAATTGTTTAGATAACAAGGGTACTACTGTCCTAAAATAAAATTAATAAGGGGTAAAATTGTAACAAAATTAAGATTACCAAGTAATTTTAAAATACCTAAGAAAATTAAGGTAATCAAATTACCTCTTATATGACCAATAGTAATTACTATTGGTTTTGGAAGATAAGTGGAATCTTATATTATTTAGCAACTAAACGTGGTAATCTAGTAATATAAGATGACATCACCTCAATACTCTTAATGAACCCCCAACCAAACACCCGCTAAGAGTTAAATGGAATGGTGAGTAGGTGAATGACATTACATTACCAAATAAATTAACACATCATTTGTGATGTAGATTTTGGGATGTGTACTATATACTAGTACTTTTGTAAAACATTGGCGCACCAACATGCAATAATATATACAAATTAATTGAGAAAAAAGCATAAGAAATGTAGAAATAAAATTTATCAAGCACATATAAATTTTTTGTCACAACTCATTATTCCATAGCACAATTATAAGTGATTATACTTATCAGGTCAGTACCCAATTAAAAATGATAATATAACTTCTCCCCTTGTGGCCGAATGGCAAACCCTTTAACCATTAGGGTTTGCTATATCTAGGGGGTTTTGTGTTCAAGTCATGGGAGAGACACCTACCACATTTGTGCAATTACTTTAGTTTATTGAACTTATAGGGTGTTCTGTGGCCCTGAGGATTAGGCAGACTGGGTTGGTAATTGTGCATAGATACCTCAGTTAGTAATATTTTTTTTTTTTTTAAAAAAAAAAGACAATGTAACTATGTTTGTAGAGTTTATAGCGAAGGCAACTAGAACATGGACCATCAATCAATATTTTGTTTGCTAATTTCAGGAGGATCAATACAGGAACAGCTATAGCAACAATAATAGCAACAGGTAACAAAACAAGCTAATTTCAATATTATTTTCTTGCTTTTCTCATATTGTAGAATATTCATGTTTGTCAAACTTATGACTTGTGTGTGCACAACAGTTTTATGTGCACACTGGTTGCCAATCTTATGACTGAGCTTGTTTCTTATGTCTTGTGTGTGCATAACAGTTTTATGTGCACACTGGTTGCCAGACTTATGTCTTGGCTTGTTTTGTATCTAGCGTGTATGCACAACAATTTGTGCTTCCACGAGTTGCATGTCTGATAAAGTAGCAAAGATATTTATTTATCTTTGTTGCTACCTTTTTAGGACCTTTTACATGTGTAATGTTATCCTTAAGTGGTCCTAGGGAATAAATATGCTTTTCTCGATTTGTTTTGCAGTACAAACCAAAAGAAGGAATACTTTCCTTATTTAGACAAACATGGGTCAGCCATTTTTGGCTCGCGTGGCACAAATGTGTTGAGCAAGAAACCCTATACTATATTATATCTTTCTTGTGTGTTTGAATCTGACCTTTTGATCTTTTATTCTTCTTTGTACTCTGAAATTTCTTAGAGTATATTTCTCTTAAAAGGTTCATAGGTTCATTTCATTTTTGTGCAAAAACCTCACCATATCATTAATTGTCTTGATTGTTGATGGAACGTGGTTCCTTTGTTGACATTGGTACTTGGCTTCGGTGGTTGAAGCTTGGTGGTTCTCAAGCTGCTCTCGGGTGTGTTCCTGGTGTGAAGAAGGTCTAAGGAGTTTCAACACGTTAAAGATTCAGAGTGTGGTGCTCAGTGTAAGGTTGAACAGGGAGTTCTTTTTACTGTATCTTAGATCAACTTTGAACATTATCTTGTAATGTGTTTTTAACTTAGTGGATTACTTTGATCTGGATAAGGTCCTATGGATGTAGGCTAAGAGTGGATTTTAGCTGAACCATGTATATGACTGTGTTCTTTACTTTATGCATTTGTGGATGAAATGTTCAAATATGAAATCTCCTAATCTACTTGGTAAAAATATTCTGCTGCACTTAAAATGGGTAGTCTAACACCAAAAGGAGTCATCAAACTCCTAACACATATCATGCTCTTAGCTTTATGGGATCGATTCTAGGAACGCTGAGCCGCCATCTTCTTAGCCTGTGGGAAATGTTGGAGCTGTATGTTGAAATAACCAAATTACACAAGAGACGATATTGCGAAGAAAAGATTAATTGTATATATTGAAGAAATTCAATGAATTGTCTGCCTTTTGTGGTGTAACATCGCATTTTACTGTAATAAAAATTTATCTGCTCATCATCTCTTATTATTTTGTTTAATTTATTTTTAAATTTAAGTCATTCAATCATGTTATTGTATATCAATACTTTATATTGAAAGTTTAAGTATAACCAAGTTAATTAAACTCTTGCGGAAACTGTTGATTGTGTTCATCGGTGCTTGTGGGTATGATTATTCTACATATTCATCATATCAACCATAAGTATAAATAAAGCACACAAGCATATATACATGGTTCGGCTAATAGCCTACATTCATGGGACTAAGTCCAGATGAAGCAAATCTATTATAGCAAACATTCAAGGTTCATTACAAAGTTGAAGTTAAGCAAACAAATGTAAAACACTCCCTGTTTTTACAACACTCTAACTTCACCCTTTGGATGATCCACTGTCTTGCCACAACTTGCTTGAATGCAAGAAACCTCTTGGATAGCTCGAGCTCTACTCAAGCTTCAATTTCGAAGACAACCTTCAGCTCCATACACTTGAAATCCCTTCAAGCTTTCATCAATGGAACCATGTTCCAACACACTCAAACAACCAAGATTAGATAAATATTTTGAGGACTACAAACAGCAAAGGAACCTGACCTAAGATGAATAAAACCTCTAAGGATTTTCAGAGAACAACAAGATGAATATTCATGTTCAACCGTAAATGCAAGGATGTAAAAGTTTATAAAGAATCATTGTGCAAGAAATCCTCAAACAACCAACCGATAAAGCCTTACACATGTTTAGCTATTTAACGAAAGTTTTAACAACTTGTTAGAACCACTTCAAAAAAGCAAAACAAATTTCTAGGACCACATTTGAAATATTTGACACCTATATTTGGACCACTCGCGCATATTTTAACCCTAGATAAAATCCTAACAGCCAATGAAAACTCAACATCTATACTAAAGTATGACTGGACGACTGTTTACACATCTGACTCTAATGTACCACATATCTTGCAATACAATCAGACTAAGGAAATTTGAATACATCAATGCAGAATGTGATGACATGTGTAAACTACAGACATGATTGAGCTTAACCAAAAAAATGTGCAAATATCAAAAATGCATGGGCGCACATAACTTCATAAGTTGACAAAACTAATTACATATATAAATAAATTTATATAAAAAGTTTATTATATAATGTTATTCTAATAATAATATATTAAAGCAAAATTATGTCCATTTTAGCATGTAGAGAACTGTGAAATTTATAAAACACCTACTAGTTGTTGTCACAACTCATTATTCCATATTACAATTATAATACTTATCAAAACTGCTCCACAAACATTTTATCTGGTTCAGTACCGGATTAAAAAAGGATGAGGATCCTTTCCTAACTTGAGCTTTACCTAAACTTTTTTCCATTCTTTGACATGTAGCACTGATAAAATAAACGCTCAAAATTCTCTATTTAATTTTTATTTAACATTTTCTTCCTTTCCTTCCGACCCATGTTACCAAAAATATTAAAACACTTAAAACCCCAAATTAAATATTAGCCAAGTTGGAAATCTCAGCCCACAGTAAAAGCAAAATCCATGGACAGTAAATGCAAAAGCCATGGATAAATTCTCTAAAGCCTGTAACACAGATTTTCAACAATGAATCACAGACTAAACATTGTGATTATTGTGATATAAAGTTTAGGTGCCAGACTCTAAAACTCTGTTTTTCAGTTCTATGTTTTAGTGCAGTTTCTGTTTGCTTAGTTTTGTAGAAACCTGGGGTGTAATTGTAAGAATTTAAAAGATGGCTTGGGTTATTTTGTAAACTCTGAAGAGTTATGTAAACGGTGCGTTTTAGCACCAACAGTAGTATAATTGCGTCGCACGCATTTTCAACTCATTCAATGAACACTTTACCAACAATTTAGTTTGTTACAACTGTTTTTCTCTCCCAACTCTTCTCTGCGATTTTTCTTGAAATTCTACAGTGATACATAAAATTTTAAAAATCCTTGTCCATTGTTCATCATCTAAGTTCAACTCGTCCTCGTCTTCCTCCCCCTGTCTATTATTGAAAAAAAAAAAAAAACAACTTAAAACAATATTTATCTGTCTATCTTCCCTCTTCTCTTTCATTTTCAAAACAAAAACAAACAATTATAATATTAATACAAAGTTTCTTTATTGTTTATCGATCTTAATTCATAACACCAATGATTTTCTTTATTGTTTTATCGTTGCCTGAATAACAGAGGTGAAAGCAATAGAAAAGACTTCATGTTAGATAATGGATTTTGAAGAGAGGAAACTTTTTTTTGTCACTGTTTTGGTATTGTGGGAATGTAGAAAATTGCATTTTGATTGTGGATGAAAGAAAAAAAAACCATTAACAGTAAATCTTAGCTAAAGAATTTATTAGCGCCACATGTCAAAGGAATGTAAAAAGTTCGAGTAAAACTTAGGTCAGGAAATGATCCTAATCCATTAAAAAATTGCAACGTAGCAATGTTTTTAGAGTTTTTCCTATCATCAATTGACAATACAATACAAATTATTAGTGATGCAGATCCACTTTGAAGGCGAAGGCAGCTAGAACAGGACGATCAAACAATATTTTGTTTGCTAGATTGGGGAGGAGTATCAGTACGGTAACGGCAACACCAACAGCAATAACAACGGGCAGCAAAGCAAGAGACTAATTTCAATATTATTTTCTTACTTTTCTCGTACCACGCTCTTAACCTTTCGGAAATGCCTAGAAGACATCTTCTTTTCATGCGGGAAATTTCGGGGCCGTATGTGGAAAAAAGCAAGTCGCGTAGGAGGGGATACTGCCAAGACAAAAACAAGAACAGAGGCACTGAAGCTGATGCATACACTAAATAAAGGATCCAATAACCCTTTCTGTCACCAAACACCAGATAAACAGTGGAACAAAAGGCTACCATAAGCGCTGTCAGAGAGAGGAACAACATAACAAGACCCCACATAAACTTTGTTGGAACAGAGTAAAGAAAATCATGTTCGGAATACCGCGCAGTGAGGACGGACAAAAATATTATGATGGCAGCAACTGATGAGAACAGAGAAATTGAATCTGAAACGGCAAATATCTTGAAGGATGCCCGTTTGTGAAAAGTTGGTCGACCATCATCGCTGTAGTCACCTGGTACTGTGATGGCTGCTGCAAATACTATAGTGGCAATGAGTGCCGCAGCAAGTGAGAATGAGGTTGCAGAATCTTTCATCCATTTCTGACCTTCTTTGACAAGTCCTTTATGTTCTTCCATAAATACCATTCGTGGAGTTTCTCCTTTAGAATTTTTTTCCTCTTTGTAATCAGGCGGCACAAGTTTCTCCACTTCCTATATAAAAGATAAAATCCATAATTAACTGTGTTATACCATCTTAATATATTTGATATAGTATTAGGTGTATGCAATGAGTAAGCTTAAATTTCTTTAACAAACTAATGAACGTAATTTAAATAAAATCATTTAATACCTGAACTTAAAGTGTTAATTATAGCTTCATAAATAAAAAAAGTATGCAAGTATGCAGTGATTCAATATTTAGTCTAATAGTTACATTCACAAATACACGAAAGAAGAACACTCAGAATAGATCCATATACACCCGACATTCATATAAAATTTGGATTTTATTTTTCTAGTTGAAATATGAGGAATCAAACTTAACTTTTAACTATGATATATACCATAATAAATTACTACTTGAACTAGAAGATAAAAGCTTGACTAGAAGGTAAAGCCCTAATACCAGCCTTGTATCACTATATATAAAAGTCTTACCTTGTACCATTGTAATTCATGTTGCATCTGTATAGCTGCACTAGGAATGCGGTTTAGTTGACTTTTGGGTGCCAAATTTCCTGCCAAGTGCAAGATATTGTTCTTGTCAACGTCTTGAGACATCAATAATAATTCTTTACGACCACTCATATGATATATGAGTTGGAATACATTTTCTCGACGCTGCAGAACTGCCAAATGGAATATATTATGATTCTTTTCATTTGTAAACCAGATTGCATCAGGAAATGAATCTATAATCACTTCCACAACTTCGGAAATCCCCAATTCTGCTGCTAAAAGGAAGGCTTGTTTTAGGATTGAGGAAGATCTTCCGTAGTTGTCTTGATTCTCTATAATTTCCTTGCACAGTTGTTTGACAAGTAGAAGTGCTTGGTGATGCGTCGACTTTGTCTTTCCTTTTTCCTTCTTATAACATACAACTGCAAATTAAATAGACTCAACAATGAAATAACTATGTTGCCGGGTAGAATATTGCAAGTCAGAAGAAAACAATTTATTGAAGTCTCACAAAATATGAGTCCATTTAAACCTTACTGCTGACTCCTAGTACGAGGTCATAGAAATCACTTTATTTTCTCAAATATCCAATGTTTTCAGAAAATTTTAGGGGAGGAACAAAGAAAAAAAAAAAAAAAAACTCCCCTAAAATTTTTAAAAGCCACTAAAATGCATTTAAGAAAAAGAGAATATATTCTTATAAAGAGGTGAGTAACATTTTCTCAAAATAATGGATGTTGAAAAGTTTAATCATCCTTTACGGGGTTGAATTTTTGTTTAGCTAACACCGCAAAATGTTTTTGAAAGCTGCCTGAAGGAGTTTTTCAAATTCAAATAATCTAATAAACGGATTCTCTTAGGATGCCAATTACTAAATACCTCATGAAACAACATAAATTGTGAAATAAATTTATATTAATAATAATTTAAACTTAAAAAAGAAAATTGGTTGTGTCATTGGACAATAAGCATTAGCCGATCTATTAAATTAAAAAAATTTCAAATGCGCTATTCTAATATCAGTTGAATAACAGAGATATTCATGAGTTATTGGCTGATAGAAGATTACTAATTATGAAATATATACTCACACTTGAATAATTGGTAAAACTTTGGCTTTTCTCGTTTTTCTACCGGAATTGCAGACGGCTTTCCTGCTATTGCACTCCATAATAACAGAGATAGTCATGAGAGATCTGATAATAGCAGTGGTGGAACTTGGAAATTTTACATTATTTTCCATTAAAAATTTATGAAAGATTATAATTAATTACATAATATATATATGAATTTGACCAAGTCAAAACCTTATCAAGTAAGTCTAATATTATCATTGATTTTTATAAAACTTTTACTATTAGAATTATAATAATCAAGTGAGAGTAAATTAAAATATTATGAACAAAGATAAATTAAAAGTTAATATTACAAATAAAAACAATCCATATCACAAACTAATTGATTTTTATATAAATAAATATGAAAACATTGAAAACTAAATAAATGTAGCATTGAGGTAACAAAAAGTCCCCTTTTTTTTTTTTTTTTTTTTTGTGTTAGACACTTAACTCAAAAATAATTGTAATTAACATGATATTTAATGTTTCAAAATGTATAAAATCTTTCTTCAATTCATACACAAAAATCATTTTCACCAATTTTTTGTTTAGAAGTACAAAAAAATTAATTTTCTTCATTATATTTTGTAAAATAGTTTTAGAAATGAATTTGTAAATCGTGCTAGATGAACTTTAAAATATTTCTCAATGTTTTATAAAAGAAATTGTATTCACCTCCTAAAGTTGCCATCCTAGTTCTGTATTCAGTAATTATGAAATATATACTCACGTTTATAATCTTTGAAGAATTGCAAAAACTTTCGCTTTGTATTTTGTCCACTCCGAAATGCAGACGGCTTTCCTGCTATTGTACTCAAAAGAGACTCACCAGTAGGTAACTGCTTTGTAGCTAAATTTCCATGTTTTTTAAGCAATTTTAGTGCCAAACCTGAGACATAATGATGGGCAAGAAAAAATGGCTTAAAATATGCATCAATATAGTAAAATGAAACTTGCAGTACTAACTAAGTTTCTAATTGGCAATGCATTGAATGCATGAAAAATATATATCTTACCATAAAATCCAGCGATTATAAGCGAATTTAGGAAAGAAACACCAGATTCATCACTAAAACGTGTTGAATCTACATAAAAGTTCAAGTAACTGTCGCTGAATTGCAATAAATATTTAATCATCTTCTTTTGGCCATGTCGAGCTGCCTCAATCAAAGGTATTCTTTTAAAATTGTTTGAATCTTGAATTAAAGTTAGATATTTATCTTTCATCAATATCATGGAGGCTGCTGGGAGATTGCCAACGATCGCTGCAACGGAAAGAATCGTGTTGCCCTCTTTATTTTTCTGTGCCAGTTGATCCATTGACATCTCCTTTAATAGATACTCGACAATATGGTTGGCCTTGCCTGTCCCAACAGCTACATGAAGAGCTGTGTCAAAATTTACCGTGATCCGGGCTTTTAATGCATCTTTATCTTTATCACAGAGATTTCGTACAGATTCCAGGTTGCCTTCGAGTATAGCTTTATATAGCGGCAAGTATTTCTTACATTCGGCTTCAACTTCTTCTGCAATAAAAACAAACAGAAAATTTTCATACTTGTTTTAATTTGGCTGGCTGGATTGTTTATTTATTACTGAAATTTTATTTTAAGCTCGTACTACTTACTCCTTTCCTTATCTGGTAATATGGTAGGCTGTGATGGAGAAGAGACGATTAGTTGTAATGAAGAAAAGATGATAAGTTATAATGAAGAAGAGATATTGTAGTTTGGCAGCGCGTACCTGTGTATTGCCTTGGAACTCTTCTTTCAAAGTGTTCCATGCTTCTTTCGCCGTCTTAACTTTATAAATTTTTGAACAAATGTTATCATCCACCGCTTGTTGAAGGATGTAAAGTGCTGCTGCATTTTTCTGCCAACTTGCTTTCAACTGCTTTCGTAACCAATCTGGAGTGAAGCTGGTGATCTCTGGGATAGAGAGTTCTTCATTAACAATGTCCCATAAGTCTTGGGAGAAAAAATATGTCTCCATCTTAGTACTCCATATATCATATTTTTCCCCAGTAAAGATGGGGATAGGAAGAATAGGTGGATTTGAATTCACTTTGGCCATCATAAGGGATTGAATGTTTAGCCTTGAACCCAACACCTCGCCAATGTATATATATATTGATGGACAGGGCTCTTCTACCAAATGGGATTACCGGATTAGCATTTGGTAGCTGATTGGTTGGTAATTACTCGAAAGAATGTGTGAAGGGGTTGTGCATTTGTGATGGCTATATCCTTTTAAAATCATTGCAAATCATAAAAGTTGAAGTCTTAATGCAAAGTTGGAGTTACCGAAAAAAAAAAAAAAGTTTCATTTTGTATAGATATAATTATTATTGTCATGAATTTCTTCATTTTGTAGATATAATTTGCATAAATACTTGGATGATTCTCATTTGTTAATACAAGAAAACATAAGTAAAGGGTCAACTAGTGTCATGTGTGAACATTTTATAGATACAATTTGCATAAATACTTCGACACCCTTTAATGGAGATAACCATTCACATAAGCAAAGATTTTGTAATCTACACTATCCTTTAATTTACAAGGAAGAACAAAATCTTTTTCTATCAAGTCTTGGTCAACACGCGCCATATTTCAATATTTGATTTATTTGTATTGTGCCTCTATTTTCTAATCTAGTAGATCTTTTAAAATTTAATATTAATCCTATATTTTATTAAATTTAATAAAGAAACACGATTAGTTAGGATTTTAATGTCTATTAATTTAGTTACATTTTGGGGGCCAAGGGATAAATCCAAAAACTGAGAGGGTTGAAAATGAATTTAGAGGGACTAAATATAATGTTTCTATATAATTTTTTAAAAGTTCGTCTATATAATTTTTAAAAAGTTCGTGGAGCCATTTTTTTTAACTTAATTTAGAACACTAACCATCATTCGGAACCCTTGAATTAGGTCTTTTATATACAAACATTGCGAACACGCCATATGAGATGCAAAATTTGGAAATAAATATTTAGGATGATTAGCATTACTCTTATCATAAATTCTTCCATTTTATAATTCTTTAGATTACATAGATTATATTTATTTGCACAAGTACTTTGATGATTCTCATTTGTTAATACATAGAGTTGAATATGGATATCTTAAGTCAATACCTAAATACGATCTTCAATAGCATGACAGAAGATATTCATATGAGAAAACATAAGTAAAGGATCTCTACTTAAAAGCCTCTAAAGATACAATTACGTGAACAACTTTTTTCTTTCTAATTTGTCTTAATGTTTAATCCATTAAGAACTCTCTAGATAATTGCAAATTTACATAAGGGCAATCCAAATATGAAAATATATAGAAAAAATTTGTTAAATTTAATCGACATGAATGTAAATTATTAACAAACTTTTCATCTTTTTTTATAAAATAGAGAAAAAAAAAAAATCTAAAATACTACAAGTACTATATCACATATATCACCATTAAGTGAATTTGTACCACCTCTGAGTTTTTTCTCTTTCATATATCTTTAGATTAAATATGATTGATAATTACTTGACATGTATGTCTTTACTTATTTTTTATCACATCAGTTATACCATCATGGCATCAGAGACTTTCTCTTATAATTTACACAAATGATTCAGGCTTTACCAAAATGGGGCCAATATGTAATGTTTAATGGATGACAAGGCCAGAGATTTAAAAGTCACATTTTTGGGGCCAAGGTTAATTTCAAAAACCAAGGGGGCTACAGTGAAAATTTAAATTAGAGGGACCAAATATTTTCTATATAAATTTTAAAAAAATCGTGGGCCTCGGATAGCCTCCGCCTTTGGGTTGGAACACTAAACAACTACCATTAACCTATATTTAATCTAATGGTTGAGTGTGTATATTTTCAAAAGCTATATATCACTGACGCCCAATAATTTCCTTTAAATCTTAAACAATTACACAATCTTTCAACTATACCTAACAAAATATAATAATAATAAAGCATTATACATAGAACAAGAAATCAAATGAAACTTTGATTTCAAGAATCGTAACTTTTAATTTTAAAGTTTTTCTTAACATATTAACCTAAAGAAAATATTCTCGAGAAATAACAAATATGAATTATATATATTAATTTATTTCACATACAACTTTTGGGGCAAAAAACACTCAGTAAGGAATACATACATGACATAATAAATCCAGATGAACATGAAATTTTTTTTTTTTTTTTTGAGTGATTACCAATTTTCAATCTTAATTGGTAATTCTCTCATCAAGAAGTCCTAATATAATTTTATCACGATCAGGCATTGTGTCATGTTCGACCCAAGCTCAAGTCTGTATAAAGCCCAATATCTAATTAAAAAGGATTAACCCAAACTGTACTCAGAAGTATCAAAGAATTTGCCAAAGAATATTTTCAAAAGTTTCCAAAATATTCCTTCACCAAAAAGGCAACAGAATAAGACTATGATCATATTGCTTACATACTTAATCTTAGCCATTCATTTTAGTGGATATGTACAGGTCTGTACCGTCGGATCTACTCATAAAATCCTATATAAAGCTAGTTAGTATTAAATTTAATTCATTCCAAACATCCTATTCAATTAAGAGCAATACAATAGTGTCTCTCCATTTCGTGTTCTTATTTTTCTTTGAGAGTTTGTGGGTTTATTTAGGTTGACTTAGTGTTCGATCTCTTGTTTGTGCACTAAGGCCTCACAATTCTTATAGGGTCGTGACAATTGCTACCGTTAGATTTGAGTTGTGAAATATCATTTCAGTTTACTAAGTTGAAACCAACAATATTTAGCATAGTCATGACAAAATTAATGTAAAGACATCTTGGCTAGATAACTTAATATCCCTAATTCTCTAATTAGGGTGTCTTAGTATATAATTTTATCAGGACCATGCATTTATATCATTGGATCTGAGTTGTAAAATTATTTTAATCCAATATAATGAACACTTGTTTTTTTTTTTTTTTGGTTTGATTTTCTAATCTACCACATAAAAAAAAAAAAAAAAAAAAAAATATATATATATATATATATATATATATTATAAATTAATACCTTATGCTTTACTTGAACAAGGAAACACGAAAGTCTTTTTTTTATTTTGTAATGTAGTAAATTTATTAAAATTTAATATTAATGCCTTACTCTTATCTTATTAACTTTAATAAAGAAACACGGTTAGTTAGAATGTTTATGTCTAATAATTTAGTGATAATCTCCTTAATACATATGTAACAAAATAACAAATCGACAAGCGTGGCACCTTTTCCTATAATAATTTTTAATTGCTTCCGTAGTAATAAAATTTTTATTTCATTAGAGGGATATTATCATTGAGGTATACAACTTTACTGAATTATTATAAGAGAATACAAGTTTCAAAAATATCAATTAGAGGCCCCTTCTGGTCGTTGCCCATGTGGAGTGTGCTTTCTTGATGGGTGGATCCATGTGCATTTACATATAAATACTTTTGGGTTCTTATCACTATTTTAAAACCCGACTCAGCCTGACTGGTTCAATTGGTCGGACCGGGAACAGGGGAACTCGTTAGGCCGATTATGCCAAAAAACGGTTTTTAGCAATTAACTCGCGACCAAAGGAACAATAGCGAACTGTCAGTCCAACCGAACTGGTGCCAAAACTAGGTTAATGAAAAATGAAATTGTGAAATCCCTACATTATTCTCATTTGGCATCTTGAAACTTCAAAGTAAATTTCTTCATAATCTTCACTGAAATCTTCTATTCCTGCCGTTTGCCATTTACTTTGTTGTTGTTTTCATAGTTGTCATTTTGGGAAGTTGAGAAAAGGTGAATGAGAGATGGGTTAGAAAGGGATTTGGGTTTGGGTTTATAGAGATGGGTCCCTTTTATATTCAGCAAAATCGCCTTCTTGCTTTGAAGCTGACTTGACAGAAATACTCTTCTTTTCTTTTGTCGTGAAGTCTGATTTCTCTTTGATTAGTAACCGATTCTAGGAGTACAAAAGAAAGTGTTTTTCCTTGCTCAATTGAATTCTATTGCCACTTCATCGGAGAGTGTGATAACATAGTATGAAAGAGTAAGAGTGATGAAATGAAAGGCTAGGGTTTGAAAAACGAAGGGAAGGGAAACAATGGTTTATTGGTTAAGTGGCTTTGGTTTGAGAGTTGGATTGGGAAATTTGATTCATTAATCTAGGGTTGTCTGCCTAGATAGCAGGGTGTATTACTTACAAGGACTAATAAAATTTCTCAAGGGTATGTGTGTTGGATTTCAAACATGCTGGATATAACATTCAAACCATCAACCCAACCAATCCAATTAGTTGACTAGTTAACCCAGGAACCTACCCTTTGACTGGGTCAAGCCGCAGACCTAGTTTGAAAACATTGGTTCTTATAAACACCCCCCAGGAGATAAGCATGTATAATCGCCCCATGGTTTCTAAAAAGTATTTTATATCTTCATATAAGGGGACTTTATAATACTTTACTAGCAGGGTAAATGATAATTTTAAGGGGGTCAATGATAAACTGGGGAGGTGCATACTACTTTTGCAAAACCCTAGATGTGTTTAAAACTTTCTAATCTCTCAAGGGATAGATGATAAAACCTTAAATATCTTTTTCCTTTTATTAAGCTGATGATTTAAAATGTTTATATATAAATTCGTGACATTACACAAAAGAGTCTATAAATTTAATAAATTAATATAATAAATATTCCATATATAATTACGAATAAATGGCGTAACATTATATTATATAATAAATAAGAGTTTGTATAACCAAATGTATAATATTACTTTTAATTAATTTATAAAAGTAAGAGAGTTTTAACTGAATAAAAATAAAAATAAAAATGAGACCCCTATATTAAAAAAACATATACATTGTTTATGATGCATAATTATGTCTTGAGATAGAGCCTAGATGTTATCTTTTGAATCCTTTCTATGAGAAGGAGGTAACTCACATTAGAAGAATCGGTTCTGATAATTTTCTTTTCTTCTCTAAAACCATTCATATTTGCTTATAGTTAAAACTCATGTAACATGTAATCCTTACTTTTAGCCGATAATATATATATATATATATATATATATATATATATATATATATATATGTTTATTTTTAATTATTTGTTTTTATTATAAATATTTTGTATTTTATATTCATTCGTGTATTCTATTAATTGTTAAGATTACACGTTACATTCGAATATATATATATATATTCGAATGTAACGTGTAATCTTAACAATTAATAGAATACACGAATGAATATAAAATACAAAATATTTATAATAAAAACAAATAATTAAAAATAAACATAAATAATAGTACACTTCTTTACCTCTTGATTATATGGTTGGCAGAGCAAAAGTACCTAACCGCATTATAATAGAGCTTTGTTTTTCAAAAGCACACACTTTTAATTGGATACACTCATCACACAGATCCTTAATAAAAACATTCTACTACCAGTAATGTTACCGTCTGGGCAAAAGGATTAACCAAAATATAAGCTACTTACCTAACGAGGTAGTTAAATCCTTACAGGATGTAAATCTAAATTACGTAACATTGCTGGGCTTTGTTTTAGAAGTCCATGTTTCATCCTTTGAGCTCACAACCCAAGTTGTCTTGTATCAACCTACTCATAATCAAAAGATCGAAGCATCGTTTTTCACTTCTCAGCCAATTTGTTATCCCAATTTTTCTTTCCTCTCAAAGAACATGACAGAATCATTTCCGTCAACGATTGCAGCTAATATTTTGACGGAGATAGACTTCCTTACTTCCTCAGACAGTGGCTTGCCATCAAGGATTCGAAAAGAAATAATGAAGCCCAAAGAAATCTTGTTCAAGGGGAAAGCTGTACTCATGAAGGCAGAGGCACAACCGTTACATAACTGCGAGCTGCAGGACGGGCTCGAAAAGCTTTCAGAACTATTGTATGACGCTGAGGATCTGTTGGATGAATTGAAGTGTAAAGTACTGGCGGAACAGGTAGGCAAACTCAATATCGTCAAATATTATCTTAAAATAAAGGTGACTAGAAAAAGATTAGATGAAAAGATAGATAATATTCGGTCTATATCTATAGCTGTTAAGGATCCAGACACCAAGCTTGTTTCTTCAGGAGAGAATGTAATGAACCATCCCTTTGTCGGTACTCCTCAAGTTTTTGGACGAGACACTGATGAGGAAAACATTATAAAATTGTTGATGAAACCAAACAAAGAAGCTGAAAGGGTGTCCGTAATTCCTATAGTTGGATTAGGAGGTATTGGAAAAACAAACTCTTGCCAAACTAGTGTCTGATGACAAAAGGATAGATGAGCACTTCAAGTTAAAAATGTGGGCAAGTGTACCTGAGGACTTTGATATGATTAAGATAATGAAAGAAGCCTATACTTCTGCAACTGGTAAAGATCAGTCTGAATTAGGAGTCGTTGAGTTAGAAGACTGCTTGTTAAACGAATTGGCTGATAAGAAATTTTTGCTCATCTTAGATGATGTGTGGAATGAAAATTATGATCGATGGAACAAGTTAAAACAATTATTCACGCAAGAAGCAAACGGAAGTAAAATTGTGGTTACAATGCGTAGTAGCCAAGTTACGTCAATAACGGGCACTGTTGATAGTTATCTTTTAGAAGGCCTTTCTCCGGAGGATTGTCTGTCGTTGTTTGTGAAATTTGCGTTTAGGGATGAAACTGTTAGATTTCTAGTAGTTAGGGTTTAGTTAATCCTAATTTAGCAGTAAATCGTTTATCAACTCAGCAATCAGAGATATAACAAATGAAGGTAAGGAATCAATCAAGCATAATCAAGACACATAAATTATAGTGGTTCAGCTTTACAGCCTACATCCGCTCTCCAAGGCTCACAATAGGGCATTCAACACAGTATAGAGTAAAGATCAGACCAGAATATAAAAGATTACAATAAGGAAAGAACATACCCAAATCCGAAAACCCTAGGTTTTCTTCAATCTGAAATATGCCTCTTCCTTCAGCATCAGCATGTGTTAAATACACATGCTCCCTTCCTAGATCGTCAACCACCTGTCTTTGATTACTCCATAACTGTAAGATGAAATCGATTCTGGAACTTTCTCTTAGGTTAAGAGCTGTCAAACCAAAATAGAAATGAGAGAGATGAAGATTGTGTAAAAGTGTGATAGTCTAACAAATAACTCATTAGGTTTGGCCAAAACGATGTTGCTCCATGTGTTTGACTTTTAACAAAGAAAGCTGACTTCCACTGTGGCAAATGAGAAGCCACATCATCACAATTCTCCACCTTGGCTTCTTGATTTGTCACACCATCTGGCCTTGGAATTCATAAGTTCACTCTAGAACTTGAAGAAGGCTCATACAGAGCCTGTGTTTTCAAATGGAACAGGTTTTGTGAACATATCAGCAAGATTACGAGAACCATCAATTTTTTTAATCTCGATTTCTCCTCTTTCGATCATTTCTCTAATGAAATGAAGACGAACATCTATGTGTTTAGTTCTTTCATGGTATACTTGGTTTTTGCAGAGGTGAATTGCACACTGGCTGTCACTGTTAATCTTCATTGTCTGTTGCTCAATACCCAACTCATTTATCAATCCTTTCAACCAGGTAGCTTCCTTTGCTACCTCGGTTAATGCTACATATTGTGACTCTGTTGAAGATAAAGTAACCATATGTTGCAGCTTGGATTTCCAACTGATAATATTTCCCCACAAAGTGAAAACAAATGTAGATGTAGACTTCCTTGTGTCTATATCTCCTGCATAATCTGCATCACAAAAACCCTCAACACAATCATTATAACTTTGTTTTTTTCTAAAAACAATGCCTGCCGATTTGGTTCCCTGTAAATATCTCATAATCCATTTAAGAGCCATCCAGTGAGTCTTTCCTGGATTGCTCATAAATCTACTTACCAGACTTACAGTGAAGCCTAAGTCTGTTTTTGAACACATCATTAGGTACATTAAGCTTCCTAATGCACTTGCATAAGGAATTTCTGCCATCTCCAGCTTCTCTTGTTCCGTCTGTGGACTCTGCTCATGTGAAAGTTTCAAGTGAGCACCAAGAAGAGTTTGAACAGATTTAACATCTTACATATTGAATTTCTTCAGGATTTTCTCAGTATAGTCTTGCTGTACTAACTTTAGACTTCTAGAAGTTCTATTTCTGATAATAGAAACACCAAGAATTTTCTGAGCCTGACCCAGCTCTTTCATTTCAAATTTGGTGTTCAGTAACCTCTTCAGTTGACACATCTCAGATTTATCATGGCATGCCACAAGCATATTGACAGGCTATTCGCAAGTGTACGAAATCGTGCAAGTAGTAAAACTCGAGTAAACGAGTGTCGAATCCCAAGGGAACTACCTACCAAGTACCAAACTATTATATTCTATTGCTATTTGATTAAACTGAAGTTTAAGAATGAATTTAATGAAAAAGTAAATAAACTAACAACTAAAAATTAAGTACTGAATAAAAGTAGAACTTGTAAACACTTTGAAGTAAAAAATCAATATGACTAAACCTAGGGCATAGATTTCACACCAATTTAATCCTATGCATTGACATCTGTTGTTAACCTAATCAAGTGTATTCTAAAAGCCAAATCCCCTATTATTCCACTAACTCTCTCTCTCTCGAGCAATTAGCAAATTAACCCTTAAACAACAACCCAAGATATCTCTAAATTGGATTTAGGAGCTAAGAGATCATTAAGCTCTATGGAATTTACCGGAGCCTCACAGATCGCGGTAACCTATCTCTAGCGTTCGCTCAATCTATGGTTTTATTACCTAAGACAAATCAGGTTTCATCTCTCGATCTCAACCTAACCCTTGAAATCATTCAACTCTTGGATCCTTAAGAATTGAAAGCATTATACACAATAATAAAACTTAGAATTAATGCTCAATAAGAATTAACAACAATAAAGTCAACACATATTCATAAATTGGGCTACATCTTTAGCCCTAGAAAGAGAATTAGTTCATAAATACAGTAATGAAAACAACCATTATATTGAATAACATGAGTTCAAGAACGGAAAATAGAAACACTTCTCTAATTTGTGAACGAGAATCGCAAGAATTCCGATCTCCAAAGTAGTGGCCGTCCTTTTTCCTTCTTCAAATCCCCCTTAAAGCTAATTAAAAATCCTTATTTATAGTCTAGGGTTTTCAGGTTACTTAGGAAAATAATTAAAATCCTTAACCCACTCAAATTCGGATTAGGAGAATGCAATAACCCAAACAGGCCCGAGACCCATCGCTGCGGCGATGAGAAACGGTCGCTGCGGTGATCGTTCTTTCTGTCCCCAGAGTCCGTGAACTTCAGAATTTGGTAAAGTCATCAACATGAACTTTGTAGCTCTTTGAATAAGCTTTCCAACGACACCAGAATCGTCAATTTCCGATTACCACAACTCAAATTATGATCAAAACATCGAAGCATGCTCATCTTAAAGGATTTCCAAATTTTACGTTGTAGTTTCGACGAGTCACAACTTTCTCGTTTCAACTCCGATTCTTGCACCGTTTGTTCCTACTTGTCACGAATTCCATTGACATAATTCTTTTTCCTTCAAATATCGGTTTGAACCTGAAAATACTCAAAATACACCCGTGATCCCGTAAAATGTATTTATGAAATAATAAATTCAAATTCCAACAATTAAACACCCTTTTTCACAAATAATCCAATTGAATCACTAATAAAATGTATACTTTCAAGCTCTTATCACAACCCCCAACCAGCTTTTTGCTAGTCCCTAGCAAACTAAGCGATAAAATATGTCTCTAAGCTTGAAAATAAAATAACCAATTAAAATCTATATCTAAACTATCCTAAACCACTTTCGTAGATTGACACGATTGCATTTAGCGTATGCGACAAGCCTTTAAACCCCTAGGCGGCCCTAGTTGGACGAGTTGTAGTCTCGTGAGGGTTTCCAGTGACGATACCCACAAACATCCACACTAAACTTATCCTAAACTCCAAAAGTAACAAAAACATAAACATAACAAGAACACACTAACAAAAAGTCTTTTATCAATTCATAAAGACGTCTCAAAAATTGCATATACACAAAATAAATAGATTAATTAAAAATCACCTAAAACTCATAGACAATGCAAACATCAATTTCATTTTCGTTATCGACCCTAGAACATCCATACAACCACAAACCATTAGTCTACAAACTCGGATGGTGTTATGCACAACATTCATGAACAAAATTTTGATCTCAGTATTCGGGTTATGACTTATATGTGAATCATGGAATCAAACTCCATAGGCTCACTTTTCAAACCACTCTCCACTAATGTAGAATTTCACATCACCTGGGATCAATAGGTCTTTGTAAAGGTTGTAACTTTAGGCCAGGGTATGGGTCCAAGGAAATGATATGAAAAACAAAGTAAGAGACTCAATTTTCCGCATGCAGCTCTAAAATCAAATCGAACTCCACTTCTTCTCAACCACCAACCAGTGTGTCCACTAATTTACACCCCTCAAACTTGTATCCTTTTTTTTTTTTTTAATACTATAATAACAATAAGAAGGCTGAAACATGCACATCCCCACTGATTTTACAAACACTTCGCAACCCCCAATCAATTTCTTCGCACGCATGGGTTGTGACAACCACACTTTCTTACCAAAACTCGTAATAAGCTTGAAGAACAATAAAGTCTCTTAATGATAAAACGGGTAGGATTGTGTTTTAGGCTCAAAATCAGGATAGGGTAAACATTAAGTTCAAAGAACGAAAGAAAAAAGGCAAAATTGTGTTTAAAAATAAAGGCTCAAAGGGTTAACTAGTGATAATGATAAAAAGGGTTGGCTTGAAAGGCTCAATCGGTCCAAAAACAGCCTAAATCATTTCCTAAGTGATGTGAATTCTAGGATTTCGCCTTGAGTGATTTTCAAATGAGTTCTAGAGTTTGTTGAGATCACAATAAAGTTCATGGAAACTTCATACATAACACGTCTCTAAGTAAGTGACTGAACCACTTTCAATCCACAGTTCACTAGGGTCTCAACTCAATGAGTATTTTGACCTACTTCATGATCAGCAATTGGTTCATCCTCATGAGTATTTAATTCCTCAACTCCACCTTGATTCAAACTTGAACTGAAACTTGAGTCCTTCACTTCTAGTTCTAAGTGTTCTACTCCTAGATGGAAATACTTAGATTCTTCAGGTTTACCTCCTAAACCACTTCTAGTTCTAAGTGTTTTACTCCTGGATGGAAATTCTCAGATTCATCAGGTTTACCTCCTGAACCAGGTAGGATATTTTCTATGAAAATGACATCTCTACTCACAATACATTTCTTAGATTCTAAATTCCAGAACTTATAGCCTTTAACCCCATCTGGATATCTTAGGAAAATGTATTTAATGGCTCTAGGTTTTAATTTTTCATCTTTTATATGAACATAAGCTAGGCACCCAAACACTCTTAAGATTTTCCAGGTTTACAGGGTGACTAGTCCATCTTTCAAGTGGAACCCTAAAACCTATAGCTGAAGAAGGTGTTTTATTAATCAAGTAGACCATAGTGTGGGTTGCTTCTGCCCAGAACTTAACTGGAAGTTTAGAACATGACAGAATGCTTCTTACCTTTTTCTAGAATAGTTCTATGCATCATTTCACAGGGACCATTCTGTTGTGGAATGTGTCTCATTGTCTTATGTCTAACTATCCCATTATCTCTATAGTAGTTATTGAACTCCTCATTAACAAATTCCAATCCATTATCAGTTCTCAACTTCTTCAATTTCTTTCCACTTTGATTTTCAACCATGGTTTTCCATTCTCTAAATCTAGGAAAGGCTTCATTCTTGGTTTTAAGGAAATAAATCCAAACATACCTAGAGTAGTCATCTACAAGACTTATAAAGTATCTACATCCTCCAAGTGAATAATGCCTATGGTCCCCATATATCAAAATGCACATACTCAAGCGGTGACCTTGAGTAGTGTTGTCCAGTCCGAAATTTTACTCTGCTCATTTTTCCAAATACACAGTATTCACAGAAAGTCAGGTTCCCTGTTTTATTCCCACACAGTAGGTTTTGTTTACTAAATTCTCCTAAACCTTTTTCACTGACATGGGCAAGTCTTTGGTGCCACAAGGTAGTTTTATCTAGCTCCTCAGTTGACCCAATATTAGCCACCCCACTATCAGTCCTACCTTTCAACACATACAAACCATTCCTTTTTTCAGCCTTTATAATAACCAAAGACCCTTTCAAAACACTGAGACTCCCATTGACAGCCTTATAACTTAGACCTATAGAGTCCAAAGTTCCAAGAGAGATAAGATTTCTTTTGAGGCCATGGATATACCTAACATCAGTAAGGGTCTTAGTTAATCCATGTAAACTACAGCAAGCTTCAGCTCAAGCAGCTAAAGTTTTCAGTTCCTGAATATCGGCACTTTCTGCATTTCTCTCAACAAACTGCAAGTGGATCAAAATCAGTTGAACAAGTTGACAAGTTGTGGCTGATATTGTTGTGTAAGTTGGCAAGGCTGTTACTCTTTTGTTATGCAAGTTGCATGGGTTGTTATTCTTTAGTTATGCAAGTTGACAAGTTGCCATGCAACTTGCATCAATGTAAACAATCCAATGGTTAGAGTAAACCTGTGCAACATAGAATGTGAATCTGAGATTCTAGAAAAATGGGGCAGCACTTGACTTGCTTTCTTTATAAATTGTAGATGAAAAAGACAGATTGATTCAGAAAAAATCAGTAAGAAATAAATGCTTCAGTACTGATTCTTTTACTCTCTGTTTCAGAGTCTTTATACTCTGTTTTTTCTTCCTTTTTCTTTTGTAATTTTTCATGGTATTAGAGCCTTAATTGACAAACGTCAATGGCTGATCCTAAGTCCTCTAAATCAACTTAAATCAACACTGATGGAAAGATCTCAAGCTCAATATCATCTTTTCCTCTGGCAAATGCTCTACCAAACATCACTGTCAAACTAGGAGAGAAGAACTATGCCTACTGGAAATCACAAGTACTCTCTGCATTGAAAGCCTACGAACTGGAAGGATTTGTTACAGGTGATAAACTGTGTCTTTCACCTTACTTAATCTCTCAAAATGATAACTCTGGAAAAACTGTTAACATAGAGTACACTATCTAGAAAAAATTAGATCAATTTTTGTTTGGCTGGTTGATATCTTCCATTTCTGAAACAATGTTTAGGCATGTAGCAAATTGTGAAACAAGTTTTGATGTTTGGAAAACTTTAGAAATGCATTTTCTTACTGATTCGAAAGCTAGAATACTGCATCTGCGAAATCTTCTACAAACAACCAGAAAAGAAAACTTGAGCATCAATGACTATGTGCTGAAAATGAAAGAAGTTGTTGGATCATTAATTGCTAGTGGAGTAGTTGTTAACGATGAAGAGTTGCTTATGTACATTCTTGATGGTCTGGGAACTGAATATGACATAGTTGTAGCAAATTTAACCTCACGAAGTGGAGATGTTTCTTCTCAAGAAGCACAGTTCCTATTACATAAGCATGAAATGAGGTTGGAGAAACAACACTCAGCGTATATAGGATTTCATGAAGCAATAATCTTTCTTGCAAATAAACAGACCATGAACTCTCAGCCACATCAACAAAACTCAAATGCAACAGCTCATCAACCAAACCAACTCGTATGGAAAATCAAGGACGATGAGAATCACGCAATGTCTATTCAAGTGGTCAGGACATACATCAAACTACTGGAAGCTTTGGAAGAGGCCATGGCAGAGGTAGAAATTTTTATAAACCAAGAATGATATGCCAACTATGTGGGAAAATTGGACATATGGCACTCCAATGCTATCACAGATTTGATACAAATTTTCAAGGTACTCAGAATCATAGGTATCAATCTGCACCAATTTTTTCTCCTGCACAAGCTTACTTTGCTAACACATGCTCTGCACCTTACTATACGAACCAATCTTCCTTGGTTCCCATGAACACTATAAGTAATCAGTCTCCAGTACTAAAGTATCAGCCAAATGCCTTCACCTCTCAACAGTAGCAACCTTCAGGTTCAACCACATGTGGTATTGAAACAGTTTTTGATAACCATCAAAATGGAATTTTTTCACATATGGCTACTCCTCTTATAGTCATGGATCCGAATTGGTTCATTGACTCAAGAGCAACTCACCATATCACTCATGACCTGCAGAATCTATCTCTCAAAAGTCAGTATAATGGTCCAGAAACTTTACAAGTTGGAAATGGACAAAACCTTGAAATCTCACACACAGGTATGACCACTCTTCCCTCAAATTATCTAAACAAATCCATTTACCTTAGGAATATACTTTGTGTACCTCATGTAACAAAAAATTTACTTAGTATCTCTAAAATTACAAAAGACAATAACGTTGTTGTTGAGTTCTCTGCTGATGGATGTATTATTAAGGACAAGCTGTCATAGAAAACTCTGCTTCAAGGAGTTCTAAATAAAGGCTTGTACCAGCTTACAATACCAACCATCGGGAAGATTGAAAATAAAGCAGAAGGTGACTCTCTGCACAGCTTTCTCAAGACACTTCCTTGTCAATCCACTGAAATGATTCCTCAACCTTCTCTGCATGTTACCTCATGTGCTCCAGCCAAGTTTCAATCTGGAAATAATGTCACCAAACTGGCAGAAACTGCTCCAACTAAACTGAGTGTCTATTCAAGTCTCTCCTAAGGTGGCCTTCCTTATGGCAGAAGAAACACTACCATTTCCCAGTTTTAGATTTGGACCTATGTCTATTCTGCCCTCCCTTTTTCCAGATCTTCTTCTCAGATCTTCCTCTAACTATAAGACCCTCACCATCACTCACATTTCTTTCTCTAATCCTATTTTCAGTGTCCTTAGCTGAGATAGCTTTTACTACTTCTTCTAACTTCAGAGTCTGCCTACCATATTTCAAAGTTTCTACAAAGTTCGAGTAGGTTTTGGATAAAGAATTTAACAGGATCACAACTTGATCCTCATCACAAGTTTCAATTGAAATACTTTCTAAATCTTGTATAATCTTAAGAAAATCATTCTTATTATCCTTTAGTGATTTTTGTTCATCCATTTTAAACCCAAATAAACTTTGTTTTAGAAATAACTGATTAGGAACAGTCTTTGACTGATAAAGTGAGTCTAACCTATTCCATATCTCTGCAGCAGTCTTTACTTTCTTGACTTCTCGAAGCACTTTGTCACCCAAGCTGAGGATCAGTGAGCTTTTTGGCCTTGTTCAGCATGTCTCGCTTTTTAGTAGTGGTTAATGTATTAGGTAACTCTTCTTCTCCCTTCAAAGCTAAAGTCAAGCCCTCTTTAATCAATATTGCCTCCATCTTCATTTTCCATAATCTAAAATCGTTTTCACCTGTAAACTTTTCAAGCTCAAACTTAGTCGACATGTTTTTCTCACAGATCTAAAAAACACACAGTAATAGAGAAGTAATCAGTTTAAGAAAACCTAAAAACTGAATTTAGGCACGATTAAACCAGTGAAACCCTAACTGGACCTTCAATTAGGCTCTAATACCAATTTGTTAGATTTTTAAGGTTTACGTAATCCTAATTTAGCAGTAAATCATTTATCAACTCAGCAATCCGAGATATAAAAAATGAAGACAAGGAATCAATCAAACATAATCAAGACACAAAAATTATAGTGGTTCAGCTTTACAGCCTACATCCACTCTCCAAGGCTCACAATAGGGCATTCCATTATCAATCAACATAGTACAGAGTAAAGATCAGACCAGAACATAAAAGATTACAATAAGGAAAGAACACACCCAAATCTAAAAACCCTAGGTTTTCTTCAATCTGAAATATGCCTCTTCCTTCAGCATCAGCATGTGTTAAATACACATGCTCCCTTCCTAGATCGTCATCCACTTGTCTTTGATTACTCCGTAACTGTAAGATGAAATCGATTCTGGAACTTTCTCTTAGATTAAGAGCTGTCAAACCAAAATAGAAAGGAGAGAGATGAAGGCTGTGTAAAAGTGTGATAGTCTAACAAATAACTCATTAGGTTTGGCCAAAACGACGTTGCTCCATGTGTTTGACTTTTAACAAAGAAAGCTGACTTCCACTGTGGCAAACGAGAAGCCACATCATCACAGAAACAGACAAAGCAGAATCAGAATTCATTGGAATTGGGAAATAAATAGTGGAAAAATGTGGCGGTGTTCCCTTATTTTTAAAAACTTTAGGAGCCCTACTTTATAAAAACACAGATCCGTCGGAGTGGAAATTAATTAGAGGTAGTGTCAAATGGGAGCCAGAAAAAGATAGAGATAACATTCTATCAGCGTTAAAATTGAGTTATGCTCATTTGCCATCTCAATTGCGAAGATGTTGCCTATTGCTCTTTATTTCCAAGGAATACTTGTTTTAACAGTGATTATATGATTGGTAATTGGATGACGCATGGTTTTCTTAAATTTCCAAATGAAAATGAAGATTTGGCAGATGTTGGGTTGCGATATTTGAAGTAATCATTTTCGAGGTGTTTCTTTCAGGATATTGAAGATCGTGGTTATTTTTTTACATTTAAAATGCACAATCTTATATATGATCATGTGGAAAAGATAGCACAAAGAAAGTACAAAACGATAAATCTCAGAATCTTGCTTGACGATGTAAATTGTCGACAGTTGTCATTTCTTGGCAATGCTCGACATTTTTCATTTCTTGGCATTGCAAATGGTAATAAAAAAGTTCCATCTATTTCGAACAACTTGCAGACCATCATCATGCAAAGTCTACAATCTCAGCGTGTTGCTGAATCTTTCGTCAGTAAGTGGATATCGAATTTTGAGTGCCTCTGGCTGTTATGCTTAAGCGGTTTACAATTCAAAGAGCTTTCAGATTCTGTAGCTGCATTGAAACATTTGAGATTTCTTGACTTATCCTGGAATTCAGATTTGGAGAAACTCTATGATACTATTTGTAAGCTTCTGCGTTTGCAAACCTGAAAACTTCGTGGTTGTTCAGCTCTTAAGAATTTACCCCGTAATATACAGAAGATGATTAGCCTAAGACATTTGGAATTAACTATACAGTGGGAGCGTCTTCCACCAATTGGAGCTGAATGTTTCAAATCTGTCCAGTATCTGCACTTATATAAGTGTAAGAATCTAGAAAGTTTGCGTGAAGGGATGGAAAGTCTCACCACCATCCGAACATTGATTTTGCAAGGTTGTGATAGCTTGACCACGTTGCCAGACAATGTAAAACTTCTGGAGACGTTGGAGAAGCTAGTGATATCCAGCTGTCCGAAGCTTAATCTGAAGATGGACTTTCAAGGGGAAGATCTCAGCCTGAAGCTTAAAGTGTTCATGATTTATGAATTGAAAGAGCCAGAGGACTTACCCCAATTGATACTTTAGGGTCTGCTAACACTTTAGAGTACATCCGTATTGAAGAATGTCCCAAGCTCACAGAATTACCAGCATGGCTTGCAGGTCTCACAGCCCTTCAAAAACTTGAGATTGTGAGTTGCTCAGGATTGTCATCTCTGCCAACAGGGATTGAGAAACTCGCTTCCCTTAGAGAATTGAAGATACCAAAATCTCCACCCCTGAGTAAAAGCTGCAGACGGAAGCCGCTAAACATTCTTAATTTGGAGAGTCATCTTGACCCTGAAGTTGCTTCATCATCGAGGGACAATTAATGATCGATCAGGTACGTGCAGAAATCTCTCTTCTTATATTCATTGTTATAATTGAGCTTGGAAAATTGTTTAAATGTGCTAGCTATAATGTTATTGTTGGAATACCCTTCAATACTGGTTATTGCACTAAGGAGAAATTAATTTATTTCTATTTCTATTCATACTTCCATAACAGTAAAGTTCAAAATAAAATTTTCATAGTTATAGGTTTTACCCGCCCATAGTTCATAAGTTTGACAATCCACAGATGAAAACAAGCTGTATTGATGATAAATATATTCTTGTAGTTTTTTGATTAATGTTTCGTTGTTGTAGTTTCTGTGTACAATGTTTCTATAGGCTTTTTTTTTTTTTTTTTGGTATTATTATTTTCTAATTTCTGCGTTTTACTTATTGTGTAACTTGTGTTGTTCAACTGTCCTAGTTTTCCTGGAGGTTCTGTCAAAGTCTTCAGCAAGTGCAAGAAGTTTCGATTCCGATTGCTGCTAATGTGATGTTTTTTTATCTTTGTGTTCTTGAATTGTTATTTGGGGTGTATTTGTCAGTTTTTGAAATTTGCAGTTGTTGTACTTTATTGAACTTGAAGGGAAAATCGAAATTCCCTATTTTTCTGCTTGATTGAGTGCATGTTTGTACCGAATAACGCTTTGGAAAGTTTCCCAGTCGACTGTTTGTTTGGTTATCTCTATTTCTATTATTCTGAATAATCTCAAAATTAAGTAAAGCGCAGTCTAGATAATTTGTCTATTTACTGATTTTCTCTTAGTTGAGTCAATATGCTCTCTCTGTTGAATTTCTCTCCTATATATAAAGAAAATTAAGTTTGATGTTCAAAAGCAATAAAAATAAATAAATAAATAAATAAAAATTGAAGTGAATGAATTTAGTTCGTGCATATGCATGAGCAATCCCTTCCCAAGATTCTATTGCTACAATTATTAAAAGTCTTGGAGGTAATTAATAAATATGATTTTCTTTTTTCGGACTGAATCTTCGTAGCACAAGAATATTTATTATTATTAGGAAACTTATTGTACAAGCCCAATAGATTCTTATAAAGAAAATAACACTTATGTGTGTAATACGTTATGAAAATAATGGATGTTGAAAACTTGCCCTAAAAAGTTTTTGTTATGGGATTGAGAAATTGATCTTCAGCGGTTAATATGGGTTTAGAAATTTATCACTAATATTATTTTCATTGCCCAAAGGATTTTACATGAATTAATTTGACATAAAATGAATGGATATATATATAAGAATTTTTTTCAATAAATACTTAATAAATGTGGATGAATGATATGATAAATACATATAAGTTTGTAAAGAAAAAATTGTAAGTGTAGTTTGTTTATGTAAGACAATTATGTTGGTTAATGCAAGGTTTAGTTTACAAGTCTACCTTTAAAATTGAAACTGGTATTACTGCTATTATTGTTAGATGTCAAAAACACAATAATATATTTATAGTTGGCTAATCATGTGTTTAATTAAAGACCAACTTGCTCGTCACCTACCATTATTAATTTATTGGCACTATTATTATTATGTAAAGAAATCTTATATTTAAATTTAAACTTAGAGGTAAAATTATTGTAGTGACTAATCAGGGCTCTCAACTATGCTAATCAAATCAATCAGTGAGCAAACACAATCTTATCAAGCAATAAAATTAGAGATTAAGAAAAGCATAAAACTAAACAGAAAAAGAAATTGGCACGGGAGATTTATAGTAGTTCGGCTAAGGAAGCCTACATCCACTCTTCAAGGCACACTATAGGGTATTTCATTAATCAAGAGAACCAAAGGTTACAAAGAGTAAACAACCAAAGAATAACAAGAAAGAACACACCTAATTAAGCACTCTCTCTACACCCTTTGTATTCGCACAAAATGGTCAGAAATTTATACACATCAAGACCCTATTGATCATCTTCCAGCTGTCCAGTATGATCTGCAGTTTGTTAGAGAAGAGAAGCACTAGAATCTTCTGTCGCTAGGGTTGAGAAGGAACCAGAGACAAAGAGGGGTGAGCTGTGAGTTTGTTGCAACAAAATGGGATGCGTGTGCCAGATAGAGCACTTATCTTTGATATCCAAACAACGCCGCATCAGCTTAGACTTAAATCCATTTCCTTTTACTGAAGTTGACTCCACCATGGCAGTCTCAAGCCACATCATCATCACAATTACTTTAAGATATTATAGTTGGCTAATCATGTGTTTAATTAAAGACCAACTTGCTCGTCACCTACCATTATTAATTTATTGGCACTGCTATTATTACGTAAAGCAATATTATATTTAAATTTAAACTTAAATGTAAAATTACTTTAAGATATTATGGTTGGCTAATTTTGTGTTTAATTAGAGGTCAACTACTTCTTCACCCACTGTCATTTATTGGCAAGACTTAACCTTGGTCTTTCTTTATTTTAGTATAGTCTTAATCAACTAATTGTATTCTTCACTGAGCCAACCCCCTCAATTACATCATTTGGATTAACAAAGATGACCAGATCTTACTTAATGGGTCAGGATATTGTTACTTGAATTTTTAACTCAATTTTTTGATACTCTTTGTGAACCAATGCAATGATCTTAAACTTCTCTTCTATTATCATTGGATTAACAAAGATAAATGGTTCATATTAAATGTCTAAAATTAAATCAAAAAATTTAAGTCACAATATCTCATTCCTTACTTATTTCAGCTTAGTTTATATTCAAAAAGACTCATAAAGAGAAATAAAATTAAAATATTTTTTTTCGTAATTCTTGGTCCACTAGTGTCATAAGTGAACAATTGGTTTTGTATCGTGCTTTGATTTTATAATCTACTAGACTATTAACTTACTAAGAAACACCAAGTCTTTTTCTTTTTAATAAAATAGTACTCCATCCTTTACTTTAATAATAAAAACGCGAATTTAATAAGAAAACACCAAGTCTTTTTTTATTAATTCTTCGTCTACAAGTGTCACATGTCAATACTTGATATTTTATAGTGCTCCGATCTTGTAATCTACTATAGTTTTTTAGACTTAATATATTAATACCCTATCCTTTACTTTATTAAAGAAACACACTAGTGTCTAGAAAATTACAATATTGGATCTTGTAATCTAAAAGATTTTCTAAAATTTACTCTTTTAATACACGATTAGTTAGAATTTTGATGTCTATTCATTAAGGATTAATCTCCTTAATTCGCATCCAACCATTCCACAAGTGCTACACTTTTTCCCATAATCATCTTAATACACGATTAGTTAGAATTTTGATGTCTATTCAGTTAGGATTAATCTCCTTAATTCGCATCCAACCATTCCACAAATGCTACACTTTTTCCTATAATCATCTTAAAACTTTTCTTAACGCGTAAAAAAAATCATTAGAATAACATACAACCATCTGGTTATGAACAGCGGCCGACATATATATTTGGGTTAGAGGTACCATGCAACTTTTGATGATAATAAATTTTTATTTATTTATTTTTTGGGCAAACCTGATGGTATAACAGTTGGGCTTGGATCCACAGCCCAAATAGGGACGGAAATATATGAATTAAACAATATGAATTCGGGTTCTTTAAGTCCGTGGGAGGAAGAATGGAATTTGAACATCACCAAAATTCTTAATTCCTAGCTACTATTAAAATAAATTATCTTTTAAAAAAAGTTAAATAGATCTTACTTTAATAAATAAAAATCTGATTTCATCTTTATAAGCTTTTGTTTTCTGTATTGTTTTATTTTATTGGGATTCAATGGCATTAGTAAAGATAAATAATAATACTAACATCATAAACATTTCTCACTAACCTCATGTGGTAGCTCGCAATTGACTTAGTTAGGTAAGACCCATTGTTGGGCACGCAAGACCTATGTGAGCTAACCAATTGCGGGCTGACAGGTCATGTTTGTGAGAAAAAGTTAGTGAGAAGTATTTGTGAGTGTAATATTACTTAAAAATAATGTGTGAAGTACTTGTACTAGAAAGTCGGGTCCATTTTCATGTTTTATCACCTGAAATTCGACCCATTAAAATTAAGCCTAACCCATTGACAACCCAACCCATTTTAATTTCAATTTTCATTATTGTTATTTATTATTATTATTATTATTATTTTGGTCCATTTAGTTTAAATAGACCCAAGAAGTATAAAAGGTCCAATCCAAAATATTGTGAGTAACAGGTATATTGCGTTGGCCTTAGGCTCAGTCCAAACACAAGATATTGTAAGTAAGAATAATGTTAGGTCTACAATTCAACCTCACGACCTTCTCTAACAACTCGCAATGTGGCAGTTCATTATTGGTCAGCTCACAAAATGGGTCCTACCTACCCATTTGCGAGCTAACCTGACTAGCTATCATGTCAAAGGTTGTGAGAAAAAGTTGTGAGGGAAGGTTGTAGACCTAGCATTATTGTGTAAGTAATGAGTATATTGGGTTGGGCTTTATTTTTTTCAAAGGGAAATCCAAATCCTTCAATTGTTGTAAAAACAAAATTTTCTTGAGAGAGAGGAAAGTTACCTTGTAGTTACAAAGGTAATGTAACTGCATAGATTTAGAGCCTGTTTGGCCGAGTATATGTAAATTAGCTTATAAGCAACTAGTGTTTATAAGTTAATTTGAGCTTATAAGCATTTGAAATTTTAAGTAGTTACGTGTTTGGTTAAAATACTTATAAATGACTAATAAGTAGTTAATGCGTTTGGTAAAATGTGGCTTATAAGTACATTTTATTATTAAAATGACTAAAAAGAATACTATTGAGACATCCCACATCACTTGGGAAGGAGGGGCCTAAGCTAGTTAAATACCAGGGGAACCCCCCAATAGTCAAGCCGCATTTTGGGCTTGAGCAAGGGTTCTTAGGCCTGAAAACAAAACCGTGAGGGCTTGGGCTTCGGAGTCGGACCACTTAGGCTGCCAAAGTGGACAATATCTTAACTATGTTGGGCCAGCAATGTTCCAGGGTGTTACATGTCAAGTGATCTCAAATGCAAAATGGTGTCGCATAACTTAGGCTTGACTCTTCTTTAAAAAGTTTGACTCCATCGTGGCAATTAATAAGCCATATCATCACAATTCTCCACCTTGGCTTTTAAATTAACACCCTAAGTGACCTTGGAACCATATTGATTATTCTTGGACTTGAAGGAGGCTCATACAGAGCCTACGTTTGTCTGCAATCACTGGTTTAGTAAACACGTCTGTTGGATTTTGTGAGCCCTTCACCTTTTTAATCCTTATTTCTCCTTCTCAATCATCTCCCTTATGAAACGAAGTCGTACATCGATGTGCTTGGTTCTTTCATGGAAGAATTGATTTTTAGACAGGTGAATAACACTCTGACTATCTCTAGTAATCACAATAGTTCCCTGTTCCAGTTCCAGCTCACTTACAAACCCCTTCAATCATTCAGTCTCTTTTGCTACTTCTATCAATGCCACATATTCAGATTTAGTTAAAGAAAGTGTGACCATATGTTGGAGTTTTGACTTCTAGTTAACCACATTCCCCTTTAAGGTAAACACAAAACCAGATGTTGATTTTGTCCTGTCAAAGTTTCCTACATAATTTGCATTGACAAAACCTTCAATGCAGCCATCTTTCCTTTTGTTCTTTCTAAATAAAATGACAACCGATTCAGTCCCATTTAAGTACCTTAGAATCCACTTAAGGGTAGACCAATGAGTCTTACCTAGGTTGCTCATTTATCTACTCACAAGACTCATCGAGTAAGTGGGATATGGTCTTGAACATACCATCAAGTACATTAGACAGCCTAGTGTATTTGCATATGGGACAACAACCATTTCCAGTTTCTCCTTTTAGTTTGGGGACTCTGATCATGAGACAATTTGAGATGTTGGCCAAGAGGTGTTTAAACAATCTTTGCATCTTTCATATTGAACTTTTGCAGAATTGTTTCTACATAATCTTTTTGGACCAGCTTTATACTCCCATGAATTCTATCTTTGATGATTGTAATACCAAGTATCTTTTGAGCTTGACCTAACTCTTTCATCTCAAACTTGGTATTCAAAGTCTTCTTCAGCCAAGATAGCTTAGTTTTGTCATGATAGGCCACCAACATATCATCCACACACACACACACACACACACACACACACACACATATATATATCAAATCAGAAATTCTTTTAAATAGAAACAACTATCAAAACTACATCTATTAAAGCCAATTTCAATCATGAAAGAATCAAATTTCTTATACGATTGTCGTGGTGATTGTTTTAAGCCATGTAAGGATTTTTTTAAAAGGCAAACTTTACTTGCTGAATCTAAATACCCTTCAGATTGTTCCATCAGAATGTTCTCCTTCAAATGACCATGTAAGAAGGTTGTCTTCACATCCAATTGCTCTAATTTAAGGTTGAATTAGACAACAAGAGAAATCAGCACCCTGATAGATGTATCTTTGACCATTAGAAAGAATATTTCATTATAATCTAACCCCTCTATCTGAGTAAAACCCTTTGCAACTAACCTAGCCTTATATCTAGGTGGTTCCTTAAGAGTGAGGCTAGATTTCTTTTTGAAAATCCATTTGTTTTTTACCACTCTACAATTTGTAGGTTTATCAACTAGTATCCATGTCTGATTTTTCATGAGAGAATTATATTGTTCAACTACTGCTTGTTCCCAATGTGATTTTTCAAATCCTAAGATACATTCTTGAAAGATCCTGGGTTCTCACGAGTCGAGTCAAGTCAGCTCGTTAATGGCTCGGTTTATCTGATAACGAGCTGACTTGACTCGACTCGTGAGACAAACCAAGCCGAGTTTGAGCCATGCACAGCTCGGCTCGACTCGTTAGGCTCAAGAACTATTGGGATTTAATTGAAAATAATGCAATACAAGTTTTAAAAAATAACAAAATAGCCCCCATTATTAAAATCCCCAGATCATCGAAATCTAACACCAGTAGAACCCTTGCCGTAAAAGTTTGAATCAAACTCCTCCCAAAGTAACGATTTTGTTCTCCATCATCATCCAAATAAGTTTCATCAAATTTTTGTCAGCTTCGTGGGATCTTCGTCATCTGATCGTCGTCGGAACTTCGTCAGCTTCGTCGTGAGATCTTCATCGGATCTAAATCTTCTTCGTTAGATCTGAATCTTCTTTGTCGGATCTGAATCATCTTCATCAGATCTTAATCTTCTTCATCGGATCGTCATCATCTTAGTGGGATTTTCATCGGACCTTAATCGGTGAGTAGGGGGTTTCTTCATCAGATCTTTATCATCTGCGATGGTTGTTTGTTTATGGTTTGAGGTTTCATCAGACTTTAATCAGACGTGCAGTTACTGCCCAGCAAATTTTTTTTAAAAATTGAATTTAAAAGAAAAAAAGAATTATTTGGAGTTGGCTTGCGAGCCAGCTCAAAATGTGTCAAACCCATTACCGACCCAAGCCGAGTCATATAATTTATGGCTCGGCTCGGTCTCGGCTTGTTTATTCTTCCTCTTTCATGAGCCGAGCTCGTTAAGTCAAAAACTTGGCTCGGCTCGGCTCGATAACACCCCTAGCTCCACCTTGATTAAGAGTTTGGTCAGGAATTGTATTTTGAACTTCCAGCTCTAACTGATCTAATCCCAAGGAATTCTCTTCTATTTTTCCAGATTCATCTAGCCCAGGTAAAATGTCTTCTCTAAACACCACATCTCTACTTAAAATGCATTTCTTAGCTCTAAATTCCAAAATTTATAGCCCTTAACCCCATCTGGATATCCTAAGAACAAGCACTTGATAGCTTTAGGTTTCAACTTATCTTCTCTAACATGTATATAGGATAGGCACCCAAAAATTCTCAAATTTTCCAGATTCATAGGATGGCATTCCACTTTTCTAGAGGGACTCTAGAACCTATTGCAGAGGATGGTGTTCTATTTATGAGATAGACAACAGTGCGTGTAGCTTCTGCCCAAAACTTGATTGGCAATTTAGATTTAGACAGGATACTTCTAACCTTTTCTAAAATTGTTCTATTCATTCTCTCACAAAGGCCATTTTGCTGTGGGATATTCTTGACTATTTTGTGTTTGACAATCCCATGAGTTTTGCAGAAATTGTTAAACTCTTCATTCACAAACTTAAGACCATTATCACTCCTAAGTTTCTTTAGTTTCTTTCCTGTTTGGGTTTCAACCATGGTTTTCCATTCCTTAAATCTAGGGGATGCTTCATCCATAGTTTTGGGAAAATAAATCCACACATATCTAGAAAAGTCATCTACAAAACTAATGAAATACCTACATCCCCCAAGAGAATAATGTCTAGATGGCCCCCAAGCATCTGAGTGAACATACTCAAGTGGTGAGCTTGAGTAATGTTGACTAGTTCTGAATTTAACTCTACTCATCTTCCCAAACACACAATGTTCATAGAAAATCAAATTCCCAATTTTGTCCCCACAGAGTAAATTTTGTTTACTTAGTTATCCTAAGCCCTTTTCACTAACATGTGCAAGTCTTTGATGCTAAAATGATGTTTTATCTTGAACCTCTGTTGACCCTACAATAGCCACTCCACAATTTGTTTTACTTTTTTAACACATAGAGCCCATTTCTCCTTTTAGCCTTCATAACTACCAGGGATCTTTTCATCACACTAAGACTCCCATTTGTTACCTTGTAACTTAGGCGTATTGAGTCTAAAGTGCCAAGAGATATTAAGTTCCTTTTAAGGTCAAGGATATACCTCACATTAGTGAGGATTTTAGTTAATCCATTGTGAAGATTGATTCCACCTAATAGTGCTTATGCCCTTGATATGACAAACTGCATTATTACCCATCACTACTTTCCCACCATCTAAAGGTTGAAAGGAATTGAACCACTCCCTATTTGGTGTCATATGATAGATACATCCTGTGGCTAAGATCCATTCTTCACTATTTTTGCCATCAGAAATGACTAGAACCTCAGAACTCTCATATCCTTCAGCTACAACTCCATCATTGCCTTCTTCACCTTCCTTTTCATGTTTCTTTTTATCCTTTCTCTCAGGATAGTCCTTCCTAAGATGACCTTCTTTATGACAAAAGAAACACTTCTATTTCCCCATTTTAGATTTAGACCTATTCCTATTGTGTCCTCCCTTTTTTCCGATTTCTCTTCTCTGATATACCTCTAACCATAAGACTTTCACCATCATTTCCATGTTTATCTTTCATCCTATCCTCACTATCCTTAGCTGTAATAGCTTTTACAACCTTTTCTAATTTCAGAGTTTGCCTACCATACTTTAAGGTTTCCACAAAATTAGAGTAGGACTTAGGCAAAGAATATAACAGAATTATGGCCTGATCCTCATCACCAATTTCTACTGATATGCTCTTTAGATTTTGTACTATTTTTAGAAATTCATCATTATTATCTTTCAAGGTGTTTTGTTCATCCATTTTAAACCCTAACAATCTCTATTTTAAGAATAACCTATTAGGAACAGCTTTGGATTGTTAAAGAGTATCTAACCTGTTCTAGATTGCAGTAGTTGTTATTTGCTCCTTCTTAACCTCTCAGAGGACTTTGTCACCCAGTCCAACGATCAGGAAGCTTTTAGCCTTATTCAGTATATCTTGCTTCTCAGTTGCTGTCATCATTTCAGACAGTTCAAATTCTCCTTTCAACTCCAGAGCCAGCCCTTCTTTTACTAGCACAACTTCCATCTTCACTTCCATAAACCAAAATCATTTTCTCCTATAAACTTTTCAAGTTCAAACTTAGTTGACATGTTTTCACAGAGATGTTAAAATAACAATACAGAAGAAATACTTTGGTACACAAAATAAATCACTACAACATTATGTATTTCTAGCCATGGCGTTCATTGTAGCTAAAAGTATGAATTTATGTAGCTAAATGGTTTAGCTACAAATGCAATGTTTTGTAGCTTATCGTAGCTAGAAGTGGCGTAGCTAAGATTTAGCCATCTAACTTTTTGCTTACGTAGCTAACAATTTAAATTTTTTGCTATAAATGAGATTACTATGTAACTAAAAACTTAAATGTTTTTGCCATAACAATATGTAGCAAAAACTTTCCTTTATAGCCAGGGAGAATAGCATGTGTAGCTATATTTGCATTTTAGCTACAAAAATATAAATTTATAACTAAATCTTGAAAATTTCTGCTACAAAAATAATATCTATAGCAAATATATTAACCTTTTGGCTATGTGACAACTAAAATCGTAGCTAAATAAAAATATCATTTGCCACATACATAGTGAATTCATAGCTAAATTTTAATTTTTTTGCTACAAACATATGAAAGTCATATCTGTATATGAAAAGATATTGCTATGGACATAGTGTGTTAATAGCTAAATATTGAAATTACTTGCTATGAATACTTTTGATTTGTAGCTAAATATTATAATTATTTGCTATGGACATATTGAACTCATATCTATATGTGAAATTCAGTTGCTATGGGCAGAGTTTGTTAATAGCTAAATATTGAAATAACTTGTTATAAATACTTTTAATTTGTAGCTAAATAATATAATTATTTGCTATGGAACAAATACTTTCTATAAAAAATTTATAATTTATTGCTTCAATTAAAATTAATTGTACAAATATTGCTATAATTAACAAATTTAATAAAAATTACAAATTTATAGCAATTCTTTTATATTAAATAGATAATATGACGTCATATGAAAATTTCTAACATAAAAAGTTATACATTAACAAAGTCATTTCCAACTAAATAATTGTCTACTCATAAAATCCTTCATCCTACTAATTTAAAATGTTATCAACTAATTTTTTTTTAACAAAATATGAATCTTCAATGTCATAGCAATCTTTCCTGTCCATTTAAGAATTTCCACCAACCTGCAATATCAAATTTGAAAAAAAAAACTTAGATTAATCATATAGATTAACGTAATCATTGCATATCACTTTATGATTAATGTAAAAGAAAAATTGTTTTCATAGTATATATGCAATTTTCAAAATAACTTACAATTTCATCCAAAGGGATTTGGTTATTTATTGAAGATTGTTGACCTTGAGTTGTAAGCATCATCATGAACTTCTCTTACCATCATCTATTCATCTCCTCCATTTGCTTTTTCACTTCTTCTAATTTCTCATTTACTTCCCTCTTTGCCTCCTCCACCCTTTCATTTGCTTCCTTCCTAGTTGTTTGTACTTGTTTCATAAGTTGTGCTTTAGTTTGTCTACTTCCAAATTATTCAGTAATACTTTTTCCTGGACCATAAGCACGCAAATAGCCATTCTTCTCTGGACCAAGAACCTCTTCAGATATTTCATTATCATTCAATAAGATTTGTTCTTTTACTTGTTGCTTTTTTAATCGATCAAACTATGACTAAAAAACAAATTTATGGTATTAGCTTGGGTGTGTGTGCGTAATAAAAAATCAAGAAGTAGTTAAAGAGAATTCAAAGCTATTACAATAATGTCTTCTATAATGGATTCAACTTGCTTATCTTTTTTTCTTTTGCGAGATTCTATCCAAACTTCAACACGATTAGGAGTATATCCATTTTTCTTTTGCTGTCATAATAAAAGTTATGAACATATTGATTAAAAAATAATAAATGTGAATTATTAAACTTAATTTCATATTTGAAAGCAAATTCATACCATTTGACGTCTGAGTCAAGCATAACTTTTAGTTCTTGTGTAAGGAGGCATAGACCGCTTTGATCTATTTGTCTTATTCTTGTTACTCCTTTCCTGTGTAATGATAAAATAAGCAATAATATTTATAGCTTATAATTACATAGTAATTATGCTAAAATGTAACTTAAATAGCTATGCTTACTTGAAAGGTTGCCTCACTCCAATAATTAACCAAATACTTCCAATCGTCCATATGAACAAGTTTAGGCTTGTTTTTCAGACGACTTTGGTAAGTTGGTTTCGAATCAAAATATCTTTTTTTCATTTTGTATCTGTAATCCCTATATAAGACATTCATGTGACCAAAAATGGCTTCTTTCCTTCCTTCTACTTTTTCAAATACAAAATTCTCCTGAAAAGCATATAAGATAAATAAGTTTCAAATTCTACACTTTAATATATTAAACAAAATACAAAATATTATAAATATTTATTTCTTATCTGTCTTACCTTGATAATGGTCCACATATGGTCAATTTCATGTTCTTTAAGTTCTTTCCACTCCTTTATTTGTAAAGGACAACATGACTTATTCCGAACTGTTTGTCCTAAAAACCAAACAAAATATGTTGAGTTTTCATCAACAGCCTGATGATCCTCATCAAATTTCTCCATTTTCTAATGTAATGATTTTTATGCTAGGACCTCTTGTTTTCCCTTTTTTGGTGTTTAGACCTAAAATTCACATGAATAATTATTAATTAGCAAATTAAGAACTGCACGACATTTAGAAAATGAAAATGCATGAAAGTAAAATGAAAAAAAATTAAAATTAAAACTTGATGTCCATGCCTCAATTCCAACATCTGATGTGTGTTCCTCCGAAAATGTCTGGTTGACTTCTTCGAAACATTTCCAAGATTATGTTCTTCAGGATAGCAAGGCACTATATCATCATTTTCTAAGAGAGTAAACATGTTAACATGCATTCCCTTAGTATTTCTATAATTTGCAAGCATGTTTCTCACATCATCATCATCAACAATTTGGACTAGCCCATCAAGATCACTGAGGATACTCGTTGGCTTCAGGTAAAACAATTTGTCTCCGTGGAGTATATCAAAGTCACAGTTCTTCTTTATGTAATCCAACAAAGCAAAGTATGTGAGAAACTCAAACTCCAAATCAAAATCATAGTACTTCTCACTCACTCTACCATTGACATACGTTCGTGTAGTTGAAAAGACAAAATATCCTCCATAATGAAATCTTATTATTCTCATGTCCGGTATGCCCATTCTTCCTATTATAAAAAAAGTAAATTCAAGTTAGATGACTATCAAATAAACTAACAAACAATATTAATAATGAGTGTACATGATAGACATAACAATGAATTGATTTGGTGATCAAGAAAATATTTAAAAAATAAATGACTAAATGATGTTTACCAATAGAATCAGTTGCTTTTTCTGGCTATATATGAGAATGGTGATTAAGACAAGACTTTTCAATGCTATTTATAGTAGATTGCACCTTATTGAGTTGTGCTTCATGATGAGTTTTTTACATATCTTGAGAGATACTATCGGCAGGATCATTTTGTCAATGGGCTTAGCTTTTCGTTTGCCTTTAACTAAACCTCCATGCCTACTCATGTTGTTGGTATTCTAAAAAAGTATTATTCACAATAAAATAAATCATTGAGTTATAAATAAATAAATGAAAGAAAAAAAAAAACATTATTGAGCTATGACCATAAAACGGAAAATTTCCTTAAACCTCAATGTCAATTAATCATTCATCCATTTTCCAAAACCTTAGGTTATAAATGAAGACAGATTGCGCATAAAAAAGCAAAGTGGGTCATGAAAAGAATACGTTGTGAATGTATTTATGTAATGGTATTTTAAGCAGAGTGGGTCATGAAGATAATATATTGTGAATGTATTTATGTAATGGTTTGATACCTCGGGAATCTGCCTTAAGATTGGTTTCTTGGTTGCAAAATACTAATTAAATAATCTATTCAACTCCCCCAACCAAAACAAACCGTGAGTGCACAAATAAAAATAACTCTGCTAAATCAAAGAAACTTAACAGATGTGAACAAACCATACACGTACCACATAAAACCCTGAGAGATTACTAGCATTGGTCCAAAAAGTGAATATGATCATTATTAAGAGAATTGAGATGTTAAAAGTTTTTTTTTTTTTTTTAAATTTTAAATCAAAGAAGGTTATTCAATAAACTTTTCTCTATATAAACTCTACTCATATAAACCGTATCAAATAGAACGGAAGTGAAATAGAATATAAGCATTTGCATTGATAATTAACATTAGAATAGATAACATGTTTGAGTAGTCAAATTTGGCAAGGCAAGTTTCATAAATAATAATAATAATAAAAACCATAAACAAAGGTGACAATTTCATACATAACATCTGATACAAACCATCCAATACAAAATTAAATAGCTGACAGTATTTAATTATTGACTTCACATTACATCAACAAAGAAACTTATTGAAAATTAAAAATTCAACTAGCATTGCCGACACAGCAGACATGGAAAGACTCAAAAGCTAAAATAGCAAGCTAAGATCGAAAATGTCAAATCAAAAAAAGTATATATATAAAAATTAGGGAACTCTAATGACACTATTCATTGCAGCAGACATGGAAAGTCTCGAAAGCTAAAGCAGCAAGCTATCAGGTTAATAAAAAGCAGAGGCACTGTAGAGGATATTAGACATGTAATGAAAGGTAATTATTGCCATGAGTTTTTTATGAGTTTTTTTTTAACTTCTTTTATATCCACCTATTGGTTTGACGCATGATCAATTTAATATTATATTATAAATAAAAATTTTCTCAAAATTTGGCATTATGTGATTGATGTGTGACGTATGGCAAGTTTAATATTATAGTATGATATTATTTTTTCTCAAAATTTGACAGTACTTGATGTGTGTTTGATTATTTGTTTTTATCAATAATTGTGTCATTAAAAAAAATTAATAGATATCAAATAAGTGTATTTTCTAAAAACCCTAGAAAGTTGTGAGATTTCGTACTCAATATAAACATATAATGCACGGAAGAAAATAAAGTAAGTTGCAAAAGAAAACTTACCTTTAAAGAAAACGGATTCTTGAAAAAAAACTGCAAGTAAAACAATTTACAAAAGGAAAAAAATGCACAGAACACTAGAAAATAAAAACCTCAATGACGTTGTATTGGTTCCAAAAAGAAAACTAACCTTCGAAGCTTGAATATTGTCTGGGAATTCTTCTGATGGTTGTAATCGTTTGCCACGCCTTGTTCTTGATTCTCCCATGTTTATGATAAAATAAAAAACTTCAAGTAAAACCCTAAAAAAAAAAAAGCGGAATTGAAAAAATAAGGCGGGATAGATGTACCGCCACTTTTACTTTTATAATTTGGGAAAACATTTACTCTTTATCCTATTTAATTGTAAATATATTTTATTTATTTTAATTATTTTATATAACTGTGTTTTTGTATGCGTCTCCTGTCCAATAAAAAATAATAAAAACTTTGTATTTATTTAATTAAATTCTTATATAGCCGCCTCTACACTGGTTATAATCTCAATTAAACAATAATGTTATAGACACCGGTATTTTTACAACGAAATCTTGTACCGGCCTACGTGTCCCGTGATTCACACCAGCAAACTAGACATGTTTCACATTATTAATTTTTTTTCTAGTGGACGGCCGTTCATCAAATATGGACGGTCGTTCACTTACATGAACTCCCATCCATATCATATGGACGGTCGTTCACTTACATGAACTCCCGTCCATATCATATGGACGGGGGTCCATTTACTATGGACTAGCATCCCCATTTAAAGGACAGGCATCCATCAGTAAAATGGAATAAAATTTTTTTATAATAAATTATAACATAGTAATTTTTTAAAAAGAATTGTTAATGGATGGGTGTCCATTAAAATATGAACGTCCGTCCAATATTTAAGGATAGCCATTTATAACCTGTGAATGGCCATCCCTAATTTTTATAAAAAAAAAAAAATTATTCCATTTTATTGATTGACGGATATCCTTTAAATGGGGACGCCCGTCCGTAGTAAATGGACCCCCGCCCATATAATATGGACTGGAGTCCATGTAAGTGAACGGTTGTCCATATTTGGTGAATGACCATTCACTAGAAAAAAATTTAATAACGTAAAACGTGTCTAGTTTGCTGGTGTGAATCACGGGACATGTAGACCGATACAAGATTTTGGTGTAAAAATACCAATGTCTGTAGCATTATTGCTCAATTAAATCAAAAAAGTTGAGCATTACACATGGGAGTCACCATATGCCTCGGTTGTTTCACTATATGCAAGGAAAACAAATTACTGTACTTGTGAATTGGAATTTGGTAGAGTTTTGTTTTAGTAGAATATGCATCAAAATTAAATGTATATAATAAGTTGGGTTTACGAGGATTAGATGTTTGATTACTTACCCTAATATGTATCATAACTAAAATTAAACAAATTATTTTATTAATTAATCTTATAATTATTAATATTATTAGAGGACAATTTGATTCCTCTGATTATGACCAAGATATTAGTGATTCTCCACAATTATGACCAAGATATCAGTGATTCTCCACAACTGTAGCGCTTTACTTCCTTGTATATTTGTGTCCATATTTG